>VNWX01000817.1:0-18291 GCA_009869905.1 Ceratophysella communis
ACATTACAGTAGACTCTCATAATAACGAAGCACATGTATGCAGAACAGTGAACTGATGAGTGAGTCAGTGATCCTAATTCCATACATGACTAAACATAATGTCGGAGATAATGAATGCATACCAACAACTAGTCATTTCACTAGTGAATGAGAATGAGAATGGAACGCCAGCGTTAAAACATCGAAAGTTGAAATACAAAACTGTTACCTTATTGTAGTATAGATAGAATAGAGGCTTTGCATTATTCTCAGCCTTATAAAAATCACACCTAGATGCAAAGAGTTAATTTATTCTGAGTGATAAAGATAATGGATGAATGACTAAAACTTAAAAAATTCAACAAATACTTCGGGCAAGCAGTTGACCAATGACAAAACTGGCACTGGCAGCCTGAATAATTTATTTCCGGCTTCTGGTACACTACGATGACATTTGTCTTGATGTTAAAGCAGTGGTAATTGGTAATGCGCTTTTTTAAAATTTCAATACAGTCAAACATCCTAAAAGCAAAGGATTTGAGCATAGCTCTTTTGGCATGTGTTTCTTATTAACGATAACGACTGCGATGGATGCTTAATTCTACCACAGCCATTGGTAACGCTGCAAGAACAACGCAACCAGGACCAGGATCTAAAATGTGATACTTGTTTTTCTGTTATTATTTATGGTCTTCCAGTCGTTAACTCGTGTGAATGCAAAGATGAATGATTTCCAAATACGCACACGTGAACGATTCATAACATTCTTGAGCTTAATGTAAAATGTAATGGCAATCCGAATACAATAAATCGAATACCACAATGGTAAGGGAAATATAAATCGATACCAAGGTTAATGAAGTAACTGAATTATTATTTGCATGGCTTACTTTGGGTAGTTCCCGTATATGATTAGCATCCAGCAGGAGCTCCTCGAGACTCCTGGCATAGCGGAACGTTTCATCGGGGATGGTTGTCAGAGACTGATGTCTCTTGTCCACGTACTCGACGTGTTGGTTGCATGAGCGAGAAGGGTACACACGACATTCCTTTGGCACTCCACTTCTTCATTGGTTGGTCAATTACACCTCAACAAGTGTCCATCATGAAACTTTGTCAGGAAATAAACTAGGCTCATGCGGCAAAGTAGATAAGAAACGGACGTGTAGAACTTGATAAACAAAAAATATTTGTTCGTGCTCGCTCTGTCTTCTTAGGCCATTTTTAGCACTCACTCACAAGAGTAAACACGCTTCCGGTGAGCACTGAATACTATAAACACAAGATAAATAACTCACGTCGCGAATTTAAATGACTCAGCATTCACTGCTCATCCTACTAAGAAAAACTCAAAGCAAAGGAGTAGCGGCACTGGAAAATGGACACGGAAACTAAATATTTGACAATTAAGGACGTTGAATCCGGATTTCTAGTGATGTGGTTTGATTTATGTGATGTCCGGAGTCGGCGTCTGTCGGCTGAAAACCACAATAAGATAATGAGCCATTAGCCTTAGTTGTTAGCTAATAATAGACACTTCTATCAAAACAGGAATTTCTTATCAGCCTTTCGGATGCGCGCAAATTCCTTATACTGATTATTTTACTCACGAATCCCCCACAACAACCATGCTTGCTTATGCCAAATAATACGTTTGTATTATTTGGAAATTTACTTAAGCGTCTGTCCTTGGTGACTCACAATCAAAAATCAAGCAGGGACGCTCAATGGGAATTACATTCATTTGCCTTAATCATAATTTATTAAGCTCGTTTGAGTCGTACAGAGCAGAGCTGCATAGACTAATCAGTACGCATAAGTAACAGTACCAAAACGATAAGCGATACATACTTAGATAGTAAAGTAAAGGTATGGCAAAAATCAGTAATCACTGATTTCGTCACATTTCTGCATTCTTGGCCCAAAAGAAAAATATGATATTGAGCCTGGTATAGGACTTCAGGACCACAAGTTGCTAAAAATCGTCATCTGTCACCGTTGAACGACACGTAACTGGCGATAAGTCATAAGTTGTAACTATACTAAAAACCTGTGACCTGTATGTAAAAACTACAAGCTTTCTTGCTGTACATCAAAATTGACAGTTCAGAAAAATTCGCACGGCATTATTTCTGAGATTTACCTACCTGTTCTCATCAAGCTCTTTCCTGTCTGTGCCAGTCTAATAGTGCTAATTATTGCCTGTAAAACACAGACTTTGTTTCTGGTTTTAGTCTTTTAGCGTATGGAAATAAGTACGTGAATAATAATTATGCTGTTTTTGCTCTGTATAAAGCGCACAAAAAAAAACGAGTCATAACATAATTAGAACAAATTTAAACACGAACTAAATAAAATGCATATGAAATATAGTTTGACGCTAATATCAATGTTATTTAGATTTAGTAAATAGTTAAGCCGCAATTTATTTGTTCATATTAGCATACGTAACTTACAATTTCCTTGATATCTTAAGTTTCAAGTTTAGGTCAACGACTGACAACGGACAAGGACCGCTGTTCGTGCTTGCTTGCGTTGGTGGTGGGTTAACCAAAACGATGCTACTTTAAATAACAGCTGAAGCAGGTATATTTTCAACCGGTGACCGGCCGGACAAGGCGGCCAGATAGATGCGTAGGTGAGTTTGTTGCTTGTATTGAATTCCTGGGTTTGACCCTTGACCCGAGCTTGAGGGAGGACAGGAATACAAAACAATACAGGGGATGCTGCTGATGTTTGTTACACGTATTTGCTATAGCTGCTTGGTGAGGTGACACTGCTCTGCACTCACTCCACCCGTCCTCTTCTGTTTGGAGACTGACACTCCTCTGCTCTGTGCAGAGACAAGGCCGAGATGGAAAGAATACACATTCCTCCGCAGATTATGTCACTACACCTATCGGCCCGCCCAATGCTACGTCATACCATACGTCGCCCGTCGCCCTGCAACTGCTCGCTCTGCACTCACTCTACCCGTCCTCTTCTGTTTGGAGACTGACACTCCTCTGTGCAGAGACAAGGCCGAGATGGAAAGAATACACATTCCTCCGCAGATTATGTCACTACACCTATCGGCCCGCCCAATGCTACGTCATACCATACGTCGCCCGTCGCCCTGCTCGTATTTATTTTCAATTTTCAAGGTTTCATATAGGTATTTACATCCATAGTAAAAAAAAAATTTTTTTAAAAACGCAAAGCGTCTGAAATAAGGTATTCAAGTGAAAAGCTAGATTTAATTTTACTTTTAAGTAGTCACTCTCAAGCTCAGAATTTTAGGATAACAATAGTAGCAATTCTAGCAATAAACAGCCTTTAAACATTTAATTTTAGAATCTATCAACAACGTTAGCTAAGCTAGATCAATAGCACCGAAGCAATTTTACCGTCTTTTTAAAGTCATGATGTATCAACCTCAACGACAATTTATCTGATTGAAACGAAATCCCTGATCATCGCCGGTTGTTTATGATTAAATGCTTTTAAAACTATCTGCATTTTAACTTGCATCGTCGCGTCGTGCTCATTTACTAGCTAAGGTTAAAGTAAACCATTTGGACCGATTTTCGCCTCCCATGTTATTTTCATTGCCGCCTCCTTCCTGCATAACTCAACATGCTGCATGTTAATGGTATATTGTCGCCTCCTAAATTTACGAAATCTATTTTAAAACTATCTGCATTTTAACTTGCATCATCGCGTCGTGCTCATTTACTAGCTAAGGTTAAAGTAAACCATTTGGACCGATTTTCGCCTCCCATGTTATCTTCATTGCCGCCTCCTTCCTGCATAACTCAACATGCTGCATGTTAATGGTATATTGTCGCCTCCTAAATTTACGAAATCTCGGAGGCGACAATAGGAGAGAGCACGGTAAGGATCCGCTGGGAAGCAACAATCGGTCCAAATTGTATACTTCAACCGTATGTTTTAATTATTTTAAGAAAATCTTGAAAATTTGAAGAAATTTTGTTTCTTTGATTGGCATACCAGCTCTCAAGTCATGCTTATGTAAAGTCTCAAATTCTACATATAAGCTTTACTGAAGTTTAGCCGCACCTTTACCTTGAACTTTTATGATTGAAAGGGTATAAATTAAATTATGGAAAGTAGTATAGCACAGCTCAGCAGCGTAGGTATACTAAATGTATAGCGTAATTCCGGGACACCCGCGTAGTAAAACGGTGTACGGGGACTCAAGTGAATCCAGCATAGCATAACGTTCCCGTTCGTTCCCAAGCGTGGTCGTCGTCAGACAGGCGTTGAACTGAAGCCCGAAAAAAAGGAGCAAAAAAAATCTTCTGACGATGAATGCGGATTTGAATCTTGAATGTTAGGCCTACAAAAACCCTGTAGAGGGTGCTTGGAGATTCTCAGTCACAGCTCAGACTAGGATCGGCTCCTATTTGGCTCAGCAGTAGTTTTTCTAGTCCGTCATTCTTACAAATTCAGATTATTACCTGAATTTGAATTAGCATTTTAGAAATTGTAATTAGCGAAGCATGAGTGGGACAGTGGGAGTGCTGAGGCTGTGCTTGAGAGGATGTCAGAGGATACCCGGGGGATCGAGTAAGCAAGTTCTCGGACGGTCATTTTCACGCTCCGCGGCTGCTGCGGGAGTCACGTTGAGTCGGTATGAATATAACATGTGCCATGTAAATGTATGAGATTATATAATTTGCAGCCTACTCACACCTGATCTGTGCTGGTGATCCGATCAGGCTTCATGCTGAAGCACTCATGCTGTGCATGCAGGTTTAATGCAACCCAAATGCTATTCTCACGCCATTTTTTTAACAACCTTAATTTTCAGTTACAAGTTAAGACTCTATGACCCATATACCTCGCTGATCATGCCTTAATAAATACTGAAATATAATTCTGCGTTCTGATGAATACTTATGACTTAATTGAAATATGTAGTATTAAATTATTCGATATTTCAGCGTCATTCGTAAACATTAAGTATGTATTACGATAAATTTGTGAAATTGCAATCACAATGGGATCACAGAGAAAAGAAATTCGAGGATTGTGTTATATTAATATAGATAACCAGCAGCTGCTGACTATCCCTTCATGTAATAATCCGAAATGACACTGATCTTGAGTTTTCCGTCATTTCGGATAAAAAATCTGATGTATGAGGTCAGAAGCCTTTAAGTAACGGTTTCATGACAGTGAAATAACTTTAGAGTTTTTGAGAACCGGAATAATTGATTAACAAATAGCTAATTGTACTTAATGTATCTTTAACTTTCTCCAGATTCAGTTGTAAACAGAGCGTGAAAAGAATTAGCGGATCACACCTCCAGCAAAATGGCGTGTCTAGAAGAGGTTATGCTTCATATCCAGCTCACACTCCAGTTGCTCTACCAGCACTCTCACCTACCATGGAAATGGGAACGATTATTAGCTGGGAAAAGAAAGAAGGTGGGTAGAAACCAGGCTGATTCATAGAAATTGTTTCAATTGAATTCGACACTAATGAACAATGAATAATAACAATGTTGAATTGTTTCTGTTTATGAATAGGAGACAAATTAAATGAAGGTGACCTGCTAGCCGAGATCGAAACCGACAAAGCAACCATGGGATTCGAAACTCCAGAAGAAGGCTACTTGGCAAAAATTTTGATCCCAGGTGGTACCAAAGATGTGACCGTGGGAAAGGTAGGCAAAGTATTTCGCATGTGTGAGGCCACATTATTGGTATCGCGATTTATAAGATTTGTTTTTCGGATTTTAGCTGGTGTGCATCATAGTTGAAAGTGCGGATGATATCGCTGCATTCAAAGATTATACTCCAGAAGAAACTACCGCCGCTCCTGCTAAACCTAAGCCAAGTGCCCCAGCTCCACCAAAACCCGCCGCTGCTCCAGCAACACCGGGCCAGGCAACAGCTCCTGCTCCCGCTGCTGCTGCACCAGTGGCAACTTCATTTAGTTCATCGGAAGGCCGCGTATTTGCATCTCCATTGGCTCGTTCTTTAGCAGCCCAGAGAGGACTAGATCTCAATGTAAGGCGCTGACCATAACTTTCTACTAATTGGCTTGATTTCCAACTCTAATTCCGTCTTATATTTTTAAATATAGACCTTAGGACAGGGGACCGGTTTCGCGGGTTCAATAACGGCAAAAGATTTGGAGGGAACAAGACCCGGAGTCTCTGCAGTCAGCAGTTCGGCACCCGCATCTTCTGCCGCTTATACCGATGCACCTGTTTCAAACATCCGTGGAGTAATAGCGAAGCGTCTTCTTCAATCAAAACAAACGATTCCACATTACTACCTTACATCTGAAATCGAAATGGACACCGTACTTCAACTTAGGAAACAATTCAATTCACAATTAGAAAAGGAGAAAGTGAAGCTTTCCGTTAACGACTTTGTCATCAAAGCCGCAGCCATGGCGTGTATGAAAGTTCCTGAAGCTAACTCAGCATGGATGGACTCTGTAATCAGACAGTGAGTTGTGTATGGGAAATTGCACAAAATTCTGGAATCGAGATGCTGACTGCTACATTATAATTACAGGTACAATTCAGTCGATGTAAGCGTAGCGGTGAGCACGGATAGGGGACTAATCACGCCAATCGTGTTCGGTGCTGAACGAAAGGGACTAGTCGAAATCGGGGCTAACGTTAAAGAATTAGCAGCAAAGGCCAGGGCTGGTAAACTTCAACCCCACGAATTTCAGGTATTTACAGAGAAGCGTAATTCCTTATTCTACATCTAAATATTAATATAAACGCACATTACGAATGTTGAACAGGGTGGTACTTTCTCCGTTTCCAACCTGGGTATGTATGGAAATCACCACTTTTCCGCCATTATCAACCCTCCACAAGCCTGTATTCTTGCCATTGGAGGAACAACTGAGAAGCTTGTTGCAGCTGATACTGCGAAGGGGTAAGCTTGGGTTCAGTTTAGGCTGTGTTTGCCAATCATAGCTAGCCTTGACTTGATCCTATCCCACACTAACAATGCTCCATTTTTTACAGATTCAAGAGTGTGACCGTGATGTACGCCACGCTAAGCTGTGACCATCGTGTTGTGGACGGAGCAGTGGGTGCTCAGTGGTTATCTCACTTTAAATCCTTCTTATCGAACCCCGCTGCCATTCTTCTATAATATCTACCACCATAGGTCAGTCCCCCATCCCACAATACTCCTCTAAGGATGAGTGATAGTCGCATATACTGTATTCTGAAATACTACGTAAAACAGTCAGGTTTCTAGCTTTGTTAGACCTAGGAGCTTTCGACTAGGTCAGAACATGTAGTAGCCAATATTATTGACGCAGCAATATTACTGGTTACTGATTTTAAATTCAAACTGACAAGACTTGTGAGTTGTAATGAGATATAAAATACTAGTGATAATTGAGAAAAAGTTTCTCTCATTCTGCCACAAGACAGAAAATAAACAAATCCGTATTTGATTGAATAAAACTAATCAACAAAGTATCAAATCAATGAGGAAATGGCACAGGTGATAAGTTGTTACACAGGTTCTTATTTCCAGAGAACTATACTTATGCTAAGGTACCTACCTAGTTTAGAAAACCGTCTCAAATAATTTACAACCCAGCATAATCAGGACATCAGTAATCGGGGCTGCATAGCCAAAGCAGGGTTATTTCTTTAGGTTGGTATAGGAAGTGATTTTGCCACAGCAGTCAGGATTTCATCCGTTTTCAGTTTCCAATTTGCGATGTCCTTGCTAACTTTACACCAAGCTTCACCGTGATGAGGTTCCGCCAATTCACAGCGCTTCACGATTTCTTGTTGAGTTTTCTAAATATCATAAATTGCATTTTAAATTAGATGTTTTGATAAAAGACAGAACCTGTTAGCTTAAACGGTCAAGTATTATGCGTTACTTTACCTCTGTACCATGAACCAACTCGAATTTGTAAAAGTAAGCCCAAGCATCTCCCAAATCCGGATCAATTTTGAGTGTTCGATTGAACCATTCCCGACACTTGCTCATCTTCCTCTCGCACCAAAACAGTTTTGAGACGGAGAGCAGAACATTAGCATCATGTTCGCATTTCCGAAGTGCGTCGACGCTCTTGGTCTTCCTCTGAGCCTTGCTCTCCATGAAGATAGCTTCAGACCAAAGAATACCAGACGTTGGACATTCTTGCAGAGCTGTTATAAAAAGGAATTCAAATATGAGGTGTTACGGTTCAACTTAGCAATCGACAATCAATTCAAATCATATTTAAAAAATCACCTTTAGCCATTTGAGTTTCACTAATATCTCTAAGCCCGGCACGAGCTTCAATTCGAATGGTTTCCAACCATAATCGGTCATTCTGTGGGTTTCGAAGTCGGGCTTTATCCATGACCGATCGAGCTTTGATAAGTTGTCCTCGACGTTCTTCAATCCACGCCAAAAGCAGCCAAAGTGGAACAGAAGTGTGACACTTTTTGGTTCCTTCTTTATACACACTAGTGGCTTGTTCTAAATCTCCTTGCTGCTCTAGAATTTGACCTTTCATCATCCATAGCTTGGCTGAGTCTGGGAATGACTTCAGCCCTTCTTCAAGAAGAGCTAAAGCTCGTTCCAAATCATTGAGAGCCCATTCCAATTTCACACTCTTTACCATTACTCTATAAAAGGAAATGAAAGCATTAGTGTTTCATTGAATTAATAATTAAGAATTATTAAGAATTTACGAATGAAGGAGTTTATCTATGCTTTTTATATTCTACCTGGGAGTCGGTGCAGATGCTCTAGCTCTTGCTAGAAGCTTCCGAGCTCGGTCATGCTCGTTGTTTTCGGATTCTAACTTCACGGCGGCCAACCAAATCTCTTCCGAATTTGGGTTAGCTTGAAAAGCCAATGATAAGATACTTCGTGCAGCCGGTACATCGCCCTAAAGATTATAATCGGGAACTTATAAATAATTTGCCAATATTGCATAAATTCAAAATACATAGTATCGTTTCAATCTCACTCACAGCTAACCACTTGGACTTCGCACCCATCAGCCAGAGAACTTCCGCTTTGGGGCAATGAGCCACAGCCTTCTGCAACAGGTTTTCCAAACTTTCCCTGTCTCCATGTGTTTTCTCAAAATATGCTGCCTGCTTCCAAATGCTTTTCTTGGTTGGAAATACTCCGAGAGCATGGGTGAAAATAGCTCGAGCACATTCAATTGCTCCCTGGGATTGCAATTATCATGTTTAGGAATTAGAGCAAAAAATGTATTCATTTACATCGCTTTCATAAGAACTTGACGAACCTTTGCCGCACAGTTTTCTGCATCCTCCATCCAAGTCTCCTTCCGCTCTTCATCTTCAAGTCCGTGGCCAATAATGGAATTAATTATCGCTCTGCAAGTCAAATATGACTTGGCTTTGTCGCATTCAATCGCGTCGTCCAACCACTGGTCACGCGTCAGCTCGACTCCGTTTGCGGTCAATGAGCTAATGGCTCTCTCAATGATTTTGTCAACCATCACTTTATTGCCGTTCGCTTCCTCAAGCTTAGCAGCTGTTATCCAAATAAGTCGGTCTGTTGGAATGTTTTGACGGGCTTTGTTCAGTACCTTTCGTGCGTTCTCATATGATTCCAATCTGCAAATAAGTCAAAATACATAATTAGCATTATTGTAAAAATGGATTCCAAAATTAAATGTATTGAAGCTTATTTTCGAGCTAACCTAGCCAAAGCTAGCCACAACTCCACACTTGTCGGGCAACATTCAACAGCTCGTCCAAGAAGTATCCGTGCATCATCCGGTTCTTCAAGTTCCACGCCAGCTTTCCAAAGTCGCACACTGTTTGGAATGTGTTCCAACGCTTTTCTGTATACCTTCTTCTTGGCCTTGACTTCCTGTTCAAGATCGGCAGCTTTGGCCCAAATACGAACTGAGGTTGGAAGATGTCGCACTGCTTGAGCTATTATTGACTTAGACACTTCTGGGGGCTGCAGTCGTGCTGCTTCGAGCCACAAATCTTCGGAATTCGGGTTGACCTCACAACCCTTCATTATCAGGTTACGAGCAGCCTGTACCTTTCCAGTTACTTCCTCCAAACGAGCTGAAGCAATCCAAGCAGGTGGATGATTTGGATTTGTTTCTCGAACAGATTTCAAAAGTAGTCGGGCTTTCTTGATGTCACTGTAATGAGAAATAATATTTATTATTATTTCTAATATGAAATATGAAATATGCGCTGGATATTTGGCCATGTATTGGTTATACTTACTTTATGTCACCTCCATACGTTGGAATCATGGATTGCAAATCTGTAAGATAACCCTTGGGATCTACAACAGTTTGTCCTGTGACAGAATCTGAAACTTGGTTCAATTTCACGTTCATCAAGGTATTTCTGGCCTGGCCGATTTTTCGCAGATCCAAATCACCTGACGGTGTTGTAACACCTGTTCATCAGAATAAATTATCGTAAACCTACTGGCATTTCAATTTTATAATCAAAATAAGTACACCACAACGCGAATGTCTCTTACCAGGAAATGCAGAGGCAAGCCCGGAACTTGGATCAATTGTAGTCAAAGTTTCACCTGCAAGATTTCTTGCCAAAACTGAGTCGGGCAACGGGGTAAACCTGATTTGAATAAGATTATTCGTTAGTTTTCTGTCTAACAATAACAATACAAATTACATTACAAGGGCCATAGGTCGTAGGCATGCTTACTTTTCGGCGCGAGGATTCCTCTGTTTCTTATTCCTGGAATCTCCAACTTCTGGAATGCTATTCCACTCATCTTCGCTCACACCAGACAGGGCTCTTCTCAAGTCACTGAATTGTTGCTGAATCTTGGGTCTCTCCTGTCGATACCTCTCAAGAACAACTGAAAAATAATAAGTAAGACTGTTCAAAGTTTGAGTTTACCAGAAGATGGTATGGTAAGTTAACAAAAAGGACAGAAACACGCACCTTTGAGTTTCTTTTCCCGGTAGTCTTTTCTCTTCTCGTCCATTCTCTGGTCAATTTGATCATAAATCTCATCTGCCTCCTCATCGTCCTTGTCGTACGGGTCTTTATTGAAAAGCGATCCTCCGTAGCCATTAAACTGTAATTCAAATTAGGAAATAAGGTATGCCATCGAAATTCTAATTCTAGCAATGATGACTTTGTGCGACATTAAACTGATCTTTATCTTACCTCATCGTAATTCGAGTCATTCAAATCTTCCTCTTCTTCTTCTTCTTCTTTATCGCCGCCTTTCTTTCTCTTATTGGGTGGTGCATGGCGATCATCTGAAACATCTGTGGCATCACGTGCAGGTCCAATATCAGAACGTGTAGTGAACCCAGTTGCACTGAAATAAAAAACCGTATCAATTAAATTAGGAGCCAAAGTTGCTGTATTCTGTATTAATTGATGACGCTCAAAACTAACTTACCCTCTGCCGACACCAGCAACATAGCCCGCAGGTGCTGCCGCCCCAATAAAATGCTTCTTGGGCTTGGAGACAGGAGCAACCGGAATTGCTGGAATTGACATCTTTGAAATTTATAGGGGACCGTATACCGTATTCAGTGGCAAAGCACAAAGGCTTTAGGTTCAGTTGTCCGTTGGATTAAAACTGGAGTCTTTTAATCCGAAATGGAAGAAACAAGGCGTCGAGTATTGGTATCAATTCCGCCGGCCGGTTTACCTGCATAATCAACACAAATTGAACGGTTAAAACGTAAAAAATACTGAATAGTCAGTGGTCTTTCGTAGAATGAATCAACACTGCTTACGAACGTTAAGTAGAACATGCATATTATCATTTAGGTGTGTGTGTAGGTAGATACATTATACATTACATATTAAACAAATTCAACATTCTCAACATTTGAAAATTGCATTTCACATATTTATTTAAGTTTAAACAGTTACCTGTCAACTCACGATGTTAAATACAAACACGTTGCGTGAAAGTCCTTTGCTCAGCTCCGATTTCAGCGGCTACAGTTACCAGTCTAGCAATTAAAATAACGTCACTGTTGACTGTTTGCCGTTAACTCTCGTTTCACGTTTTCGTAGACTTGTCGCTGTCGCTTGTCGCGTTGTTGTTTCCGGAAGTAAACAAATTCAACATTCTCAACATTTGAAAATTGCATTTCACATATTTATTTAAGTTTAAACAGTTACCTGTCAACTCACGATGTCAAATTCAAACACGTTGCGTGAAAGCCCTTTGCTCAGCTTCGATTTCAGCGTCTACAGTTACCAGTCTAGCAATTAAAATAACGTCACTGTTGACTGTTTGCCGTTAACTCTCTCTCGTTTCACGTTTTCGTAGACTTGTCGCTGTCGCTTGTCGCGTTGTTGTTTCCGGAAGTAATTCAAAATTCCCACTGTCTCCTGACAGCAAATCCCTGCGAGCTGTCTACGTGACGTCGACCCGCTCGCTCGCCTCTCTGTTTTGCTCTCATTTTCATTCAACCCATAATCAGCATACAATTTGTAGCGCAATCAACCAAAACAAATTATACAGGTAATTAATAATTAATTACTGGTATTCCGATATGTCTCACATTATTATTTTATTTTTATTTTGACAGCTGGCAGCTTGAGATACCGCTTTATCAAGATAAAATTTTCTCATTTTGTATTTTTAGAGTTACCAGGAGTTTTACATGTGCGTGGGCGGGTCGGGTCGCTATTATACAACTGCTGAGACTGTGTGGTTTGAGAAGTGACATGTGATACGGGAACGGGACAGTTACCAAATAAGCAACGAGGAACGAAACCGATCGCCGATATCCGTCTCATATGTCCTACTGGCGTTTAATTTTGCAACAATTTAATTAGTATATGGCTTGGTTCACATTTGACTTAATTAATTAAAGAATATATTTGACCTCATCATGAGTGAGTCTGTCGTGGAAGTTTCTGGACAGGGCAATGGTCAAGGATCCGCGTTTCCCTTTAATTTTATTACAGACTCTGTTCCCAGATATCACTATACGGACTCTGAGGGACTGGAACGGATACGGAACCAGGTATTTCGCTGCTTACTGTTGTATAATAAATTTCTATAAATTTTTACCATCAAGCGTAAGTTTTAAAAAAACATTTGTTTCTTTCCAGCTTCCGGTAATTCTTACAGGGTCAGATCTTGTGCTGCCCGCGTACAAATGGGACTTTGACTACTTACAAAAGAATCTTGGCCCTGGACCGTTCACAGTATTCAGTAATCACTCTAGTCCACCGGTCCCGGATCTATCCGGGTCGGGTGAAACGTTGATCAAGAAACCAAAGAATACTCAAACCAGTGACTCGTCGGAATCTCAAATTAATTCTGCCAGTGGTAGTAACAGTAACGGAAGTCATAAGCACAGTGCTAAGCCTGTAAAGAAACGCAACACCTATTTTAAGTATTACGATGAGAAGAAAGTGGACGCGTTCAAAGGCGAATTCAAGTCAGATATCACACGAATGGAGATTTCATTTGATGAACTACTCAAACGGTTTCATGGAAATAGGTGATATATCATTGCTTAAAAAGCGTAAGGCATTAATAAGGGGCTGCTGTTTTCTAATGATTTAAAGGTGTTCGTTTTATTTAATTAGGTCTGAAGAACGCGTATACTTTCAACAATCATTGAACAGCACAGTCGGGAAACAAATCGCACTGGACTTCGTCGCATTTAACTGGAAATGGGCCATAGAGCGTCAGCGAGATTGTAACTGGGGTCCGTTGACTTCGAACCTGTTGCTTATTGGCCAAGCCGTAAGTTTGAATTATCTTCATGTTCGTGACGCCACTGAGATTGAGATTTTGTCATTTTCCTATTTCTGTATTTTCGTCATAGGGTAACGTGACGCCATGTCATTACGACGAGCAAGAAAATCTTTTCTGCCAAATCAATGGAACGAAAACCTTTCTGCTGTTCTCGCCAGATTATTATGCTAGTTTGTATCCTTATCCCGTTCATCATCCGCACGATCGTCAATCACAAGTAAGCCATGTTTAAAATTTTCATTTCTAAAGGTATTTTGAGACTGTTTGTAATTTGCACTGTCTTGTTCTTGTACAGGTGGAATTGGAAGAACCCGACTTCGAACGGTTTCCAAAGCTGCGAGATTTACGAGGAGTAGAAGCCACTCTTCAACGCGGAGACATCTTGTACGTACCCATGTACTGGTGGCATCACGTTATAAATGTCACGGACACCATCGCTATCAACTTTTGGTACAAGGTAATTAACTGCCGATGGTGTAGTAAGTTAAGTGTAGAATCAGTTCGGTTGTAACAAAAAATCAAAAATCTTTCATTTGATATTTCAGGGCGGATCTGATACTCCAATCGTTTACCCACTGAAGGCCAGGCAGAAAGTTGCAATTGTTCGGAATGTCGAAAAAATGCTACTTGAAGCATTGCAGAGTCAAGATGAGGTTGGAAATGTTTTACACTGGCTAGTCGACGGTCGCTTCTAATTATATATGTATTTGTATAAAAAATGAAGACGTATGTATACGAATTACCAAATGAGGAAACTATCAAAGAAACTTGTCGTGTCGTAACATAACTAACTGAGACAGCTATCAAAGAAACGTGTCGTAACTTATCTTCAAAGAAGAAACTGACAAGAATTTATTTCTTAAGTTAGCAGGTAGTTACATATTTATCTACACATTGAATACCAGGCTATCTAGCGCTCATAAACATATCTCACTGCATGCAGTGCTGATTATGTCTGAATCGAAATTTCTAGTCCACTACTTAGCAATATTTATGGTTTATGACGCAGACGCCAATGACTGAATTGTTTTAGCCACATCCTGTGCACTTTTGTCAGTAAGAAACTGCACTGCTCTCCTTTCCAAATGCTGAAAAACGCATCAACCAATATTAAAAACGCTCGTATAATACATAATCGAATACTTTAAAGGACGCGACACGTACCATATCTAGCAAACACTTTGGGAGTTACATTAGAGCACTCTCGAATCAAAATCGGGAAGTTAGGATTCGCTGTTTTCATTGGAACGTACTGCTTCTCAATCCATTCCCTGTAAAACAATTAATTCACAGTACGTATAAAGCATTGCAATAAATCGCAGTCATAATGCAAGAAATTTTTTCATGATATTCATACTGCGGTTAAAAGCGCACTTTTGGAACAACCCTTATTCCATACATTTACATAGCACGGGAATTAGCGAACCCTTCTTCCTTTCGTGAAATAAAAAAACAAAAACTTACCGTACTCCCTTAGATGCTGGCGACTTTTGACATAGGTGAATTCGGAGCTCTCGGATGGCACCCCCGACCTTGGCCATTTTCTTTTAAGTTTGGCGAACGCTTCAAAATTTAATCGTAATTATAAAGGCTCCGACGAATTTCCCGTTCCACGAGAATAATTTGAGCTTTCGACTCAAACCTCGCGCGTTTTCGTCGCAGTTCGACAGTATTTAGCTGCTTGGCTTTTATAACTCTGCCCAAAATTATCGATCCCAGTCCCAGTCGAAATCAATAGCATCTTTTCTATAGTATTAGATTTAGGTAAGTACATTTATTAAGTCAATTTAAAGATTAATGATTTGAGATTAAGTTAAAATTACAATACGAAATTCTAGTTGGTAGCAATGTATTGCTTAGGACTTGAGCTGAAATATTTTAAAAACTCAAAAATTAGCTACATTAACAAGTACAGGAAGATTCCAGGAATTAAGGTTGGAAAATAATATGTGGTAAATATGTAGGTAATTTATATAAAACGATACTAAATAAGCATTAACATTTATTATAGGTAGAGCGGTTACCATTTATACGAAGCTTGTATGTTTAGGAATATAGTGGTAAATATGATGTTTCTCGTCTGCGTGCGCTTACATTTAAAGCTTTAGTTAAATACTGGCAGTATTAGTCAATTAAAGGCCGTTGTGACCATGTTAAGTTATATTTAAACGACGTAAGGACGACTATTGCAATTGATATGCACTTAATATTGCGTTGTGCTTTGAGTTAATACTTTGGTTGACTATTGACTACGACTACATATAATTTTACGAACTTACTACTGCCGCGAAGAGTTAGTTTAGCGTTAGCGAGCAGCTACATATACGGATCTTGGGAATAAATAAATGCGAGTTCATAAGGGCTTATACTGTTCCCTCGTCCAAATGAATCGAAACACATTTGACAGAACCAAGAGCAAAGATTCTGCACGTTTCCAATATGAGTTTGAGCTACTACTGCACCAGATCTTCTTTCCATGTGACTGTGAGAGTCCACCACGCTGATCTGAAAAGATTTACAAACAAGTTACCAATTAAAATTAGTACTAAAATAAGCCAAGCCAAGTTACCAGCGCATAAACGTGCATTACCTTAGCTAACTGAGGTTGGTAAATGAATAAAACCGATCTCGTATCCGCCACGAGGACCACATATAAATCAGAATTAGGTTTCTTGTCCGGTGGAGGATTATGAACCCATTCAAACAAAGTCGGCTCTAATGCATCTGCGAACGACTCCCCCAGAGAGGTGACCATCACCACGGTTATTCTAGAATGAGGAAATCATTAGATTGCACATGAGAAAGTATTTGGTAGCCAATAGCCAGTATCTACCGCACAAATTAGATGATGTTATCACTACCTCGGTCCACTCCGTGAGAAAGGGGTACTTGAAATTGACGGCCGCGAGGGCTTCAGGTACATTGAGATTAATGCTAACTAATTGATGTGCACGCCGCATATTCTCATGGATTTCGTTGCCTTCAATGATCGCTTCAGCAAGGGAGTTGACTAGCATACGACTCAAAGGCTGATCTTGAAACCCCCATACAGCAATACGAAACTCATCCATTCTTCCAGCTAATAGGACGGCAATTAGTGTGCACGCATTCGAACCTGTGAACAGAATAATTGGGCATGAATGTTTGTATGAGTAAAACCGTTAAATATAACCAAGTTGACTATCGGTTTTTACCGATGACACGATCACCGAGTCTTGACTGGGAAAACTCTTCGGGGAACCACCATACATTTGTTCCTCGGTCTGGCGTCGAAAACACATCCGGTGTATAGTCCACGTATTTCGCCATTTAATTTTTCAGTTTAGTATGATATAAGGTAGACACTGTTTAATTTAGCTACTACTGTAAAAATAGAATATGCATCATCATTCGTTCGAGAAATGGTAGCTGGCGCAGCGTTGCTGATGCACTACTAAATTCCACGTGCGGTGCGCGATCCTAAAACGTAAACTGAATTAGATTAGAATCGAACTGGCCGATTCGCGCTACTACTACATATGCATGGACAGCGAAATGAGTTTGCGAAGCATCTACATACATACTTGAAATTCTAACCTTAGCACCCCTTTTGACCTTTTGGTGTAAATGGTATACCCCAATTTATTCATATTTTTAGCATGCGAAGGACGCGCGTGGTATCTTTATCTCTTCTTCTAACGAAAAATGTAAATAATAAATGCTAATCTTATAAAGTAAATTAAATTTTAAATGTAACATGTAATTGTAATTACCAAATTTAAAGACGAAGTAACAGTGAACAGCTGATCAGCTGATTCGCAGCTGTGAGCTTGATGTTTATTGTTGACCGTAAACTTTGACTGAACATTTCCCGAGATCGCACGTTTAGCTGAGGTTCAGATGTTACATGCTTTCATTGCAGGAGCCTCCGTCGTGGTCACCCTTGTCACGTCACTCGTCGTCACTCAAGGTGAGTGAACAGGAAGAAAAGAATTTGTGGAAAAATCCATGATGATGGGGCTCGTTCTCGTTCCCGCTTCTATGTTGAGGTTTGTGTTGCATTTTGCATTTGCTTGCGTTGCTCTTCTAAAATATTCGCGTCAGTCGCTTATTCACTTAGGTACCTAAATAAAATAACCCTGATGTTCATTGTCCATTTCGAACTGTCATTGACCATGAATTGTTGAAAATCGTATTTATAAATCCCTAAGCGTAGTTCAAATCATCGCAAAATTTTAAGGAAAGGTTACGTTCATTTGTGGTTTCTTTTTCTTTGCATTATTGCCTTTACTCGCTCTCGCTACGATTTACTACGATATAATATACGATACGAGTCATTAAATTTGCTCTTATTTTTGAATTCATGCTATGAACATTGCAGTTTGCCCACTGCACTGTAAACTGTAAATAATTAAAATGAGATAGTTACGCAGCCTCTCAGTGTTGGTATATCGCATCCAAAACGTTATAGTAATTTATAGCATAACTTTCTTCGTATGTATTTGTATACTAGCCGTTTCGTTAGTTTAATATGCCAGACGCCATTAGGTCCCTGATATTACGACTAAAAAGTCTACGTGAGGCGAAGTTCTGGTACGTAGAAGGTGTAATATT
>VNWX01000818.1:0-18263 GCA_009869905.1 Ceratophysella communis
TCTGACGTCGTGGGAAATTATTGACAGTTACGAAAATTTTGACCGGAATTATTTTTTAATGAAAATTGCAGTTTGCAGTCGATCCTGTCGCCGTCGCCCTTCTGAGGTCTGAATTTGGCCGTAACATAAGCCCAATGGAGAACGGAAACAACAAACAAGCACAAAGCACAACCCCACAGACTAGACGCGATCTGCGATGTTATGTTGCTCGCTCCTGTTGCTGTCAACGTGGAACGTAAATATCATATCTACGGCAGGAATCCGTTCCGTTGTTCGTGATTGCCGCGCCGGGCGGGTTGATTAGTCCCTTCTCGTCGTGTGTTGCTACTTCTATGTCAATCTGTCATCTGTCTGTTGTCTTTCGACATTGTGAACTAAACTAAACTTACTAAGTAGTACATCAATGGAGTAAGTGCAGATATGGAATGGAGAGGTACTGACTGGCGCACTGGGTACTGTGCTGGACAAGCCATAAACTTCTGAAATCTGGCAAATCAACAGTCATGGGAATAATTGAAGACAGTATCATCATAGTGAGCTCTCAGGTAAATTGGTAAATTATAATAGCATGCAAACTTTACTTTAAAACACAAAATTCGAAATTGTAGAGTATCAATTACAAATTATGTTTAAAAAAAATTAGTAAGTCAAGTGCTCTAATGTTTAAACCTTTTTTTATTAAATGATATTGCAGCTCGTATTCTTTGTTGGAGGTTGGATATTCTTTGTGAAGCAGCTTTTCAAAGACTATGAAGTTCATCATCTCCTCGTGCAGCTCATTTTCTCCATAACATTTGCCCTCTCATGTACCTTATTCGAACTCATTATTTTTGAAATTGTGGGATTTCTAGATCCAAGGTGCGTAATTATTGTGATTTAATTTCACTCCTCAATTGTCAACCTTTATTGTTTTCTAATATAGGGTATTTTATGGATTATTCTTTACTGATTTTTTGTTTCTGTTTCAGTTCAAGATATATTCACTGGCTCATAGTGCTCTACTGCATTCTATTCATGACCATTGTCTGTACGCCTTTCTACATTGGGTATTTTGTAATCTCGAATCTCCGGTTCGGTAAGTGCTTAATTTTTTGAATTTTTTTTCCCTTGTGATACCTACACCTACTTGAGTTAAGTTTTTCAATAGCGGGTTTTTAATTTTTGCCATTTCGTGCTTTCGTAACTTCATATATACTTTCTTGCAGTTGGAGGAAAGAGTGTTCAGCGCCTACTATCTCTAGGCGTCTGGTTCTTCTATTTATATTTGTTCTGGAAAGTAGGAGACCCTTTTCCAATCATAAGTCCCAGACATGGCACATTTTCAATGGAACAGGCCGTAAGTCGCATTGGAGTTGTGGGTGTAACTGTGATGGCCTTACTATCGGGATTTGGTGCTGTCAATTATCCATATACTTCAATGGCTCTTTTTATAAGGTAAATCAAGTTCAGAAATCAATCAGACTCCTTTGGGTTTCGGTCAATATTCTGGGCGTGTATTTTGTTTTACAACATTGCTGTTTCTTTCTAGACCTGTTAAAAATAGTGATATTCAAGGAATCGAAAAGAAGCTGATGCAGAATTTAGACATGGTTTTAGTAAAGAAACGAAGACTTGCTCTAACTAAAAGAGACAATACAGAAACTAGTCGAGGATTCTGGAATCCCTTTTCTCGCAATCAAAGTATTGCCAAAATCAAAATTAATTCATTTTTTTTAAAAAATCGCTTGCAGTTGATGTCAACCCTTTAACCTCAACTCTGGTTGTTTATCTTACAGATGTTGTATCGAAGCTGCTGGACGAGATAGGAGCAATCGAAGAATTAAGTCGGCATCTATTTTTAGAAGTCGCAGAACTGAGAAATATGCAAGAACGAGTCGAGTGGTCCAAGACTTGGAAGGGAAAGTATTTTAATTTTCTGGGATACTTTTTCTCGTTGTATTGTATGTGGAAGATTTTCATAGTAAGTGTTTCTTTTATGTTTTGATATCGCAAAAACGAGACGTAACAGCTTAATACGTAGCTTAGCTTATAGCTACCATTCATTTCAATCAGGTTAGGGTTCAATTTTAAAAAAAAAAAGTCAGTAATTTTGTTAGTCACGCTCCCAATAGGGATACGCATTTTAGTTTCAGTAGAACCTATACACGTATTAATGGGCGGTCCCAATGAGTTAACTGATTGTCAGTACGTATTACTAATATTTTTATTTGTAACATGAAAACTATTTTTTATTTTAGTGTACTGTGAATATTGTCCTGGATCGAGTTGGTAGGGTGGATCCAGTTACAAGAGGCCTTGAAATATGTGTTCATTGGTTAGGATTTCAAGTTGATGTCCGATTTTGGTCACAGCATGTTTCATTTATCCTCGTTGGATGTATTGTGCTGACTTCAATTCGGGGACTTCTTCTCACACTAACAAAGGCATGTTTATTTTCGTTTACTTTTTCGAATCTGACTTTGCGAATTACAGTTCTGTTTTATGTTACTAGCAGTTTCAATCGGATACAAGATTAATTATTTCATTTTGTTTTACTTTCTGTTTTAGTTTTTCTATGCAATTTCAAGTTCAAAGTCATCGAATATTATTGTGCTGGTGCTGGCTCAGATAATGGTAAGCCGAGTAATTTTAATTCCGTTGGTAATCCTCTCTCTTGATCTTGAGTATATCCTTCCAATTCTGAATATTGCGATCATTTTGTGTTTCAGGGAATGTATTTCGTGTCTTCCGTTCTACTTATTCGAATGAATATGCCTGCTAACTACAGAGTAATCGTGACACAAGTTTTGGGAGATCTGGAGTTCAATTTTTATCATCGTTGGTTTGATGTAATTTTTCTGGTTTCTGCACTTTCATCTATAGTTTTCCTTTTCTTAGCACATAAGCAGACACCTACAGTGCATATGGCTTAAACCTTGAAGCGCAAAAACAAAAACTAATTTAATGTATACAGCTTAGGTTTTTGCATAAATATAGTACGATGCCGACATGTTTTATTTACGCTCCGTTCGAAGTTTACTAGGCTTACTTTACTACTATACTCTAAGTTTATTCTTGATCTGGGTTTGTTTATTTCTCACATGTTTTTCTTTTTATGACTTTGTGTAGGTACATTTTTTAAAGTAAGAAACTATACATAAAGGAGAAAACCTCGTAGACTAAAAAAGATATTACCAGGCACCAACAAACATAAACAACAAACACACCTTAGTTGCCACGCTACGTCATGTAGGCCACCACGTGTTCGGAAGTAGGTTATCACGTGGTCAGGTCAATGACCTAGACCTAGGCCGTGGGCATGACCATGAAAGAAGCTGTGGGTTGCGGGTTTTGAGTAAAATGAATTAAATGAGCCCAAACGCATGAAATTTACCCGGGAAAAAAATCCTGACTTAGTTTTGCTTCTGGCTCTTCCAAATATCAAAGGACTTTCGAAAATCTTTTTCCCGAATTCTATCCCCCAGTGCCCCAGCAATCGATTTCCGTTGAGTTAGACTCAGAATCAGAATCCCTTAAGGGTTTTCCGTGGCCACGGATCTTGAAAATAGTAGGGGAGTTTGCATGTTAAAAATGAATGGGCCCAAACGCTGACTTGTGCAGCGTACCCAAAAAATAACCCTATGTGTACAGCTGTCTCTAGTTTTGTAGTACATGTAGTTTTGTAAGCAGTTTTCGAGGTAATTTGCGGATAAACTGCGTCCGAGAGAATCACATACCTCTACGTTCATGCAGACCGGAGATACCTAATTGCTTCTGTGGTTTTTCTTATCTTAAAGTCAGGTTGTTAAAATAAAGTAAAGCTCAATTCAGCAGAGATTAAGTAAGACTGATTGATTTATTAAGTAAAAGTTGTATTTATGGTAAACAAGCGAAGAAAAATTCTATTGTGTAAATGGCCTGACAAGTCAGTTGAAGTAAATGTATCTATCTTGAACCTGTCTGCAGATTCCAGACGTAATATGAATATCTCAGCTATCATACACGACAGAAGTGCTCATGAGAACAGAGCTGAAACACCTAGCTAAGCATTTCCCTAGAACATGAAATATGACTCATGTCTTTGTATTACATTAGAATCATATCCAATATTCTAACACAGGAATTTCTTTTTCTGACTTAACCCTCGCCTTTCAGCTTTCGTTCGCAACCTGTAAAGGCACTATATAACAGAAATTG
This sequence comes from Ceratophysella communis, assembly GCA_009869905.1. Taxonomy (NCBI): domain Eukaryota; kingdom Metazoa; phylum Arthropoda; class Collembola; order Poduromorpha; family Hypogastruridae; genus Ceratophysella; species Ceratophysella communis. Next base: position 4,177 of record VNWX01000818.1, read on the forward strand.
CTATAAATTTCCCCCCAGTTTGGTTTTGAAGGGCAATGACAATGAGAATGAGAGATGAATAAAGAAACAGGGCCTATTCCGCCTGCTAGTTGCAATTCTCCATCTTTTGCTTTTGCTACTTGCAAAGACTATAATTGAATCGCATTTCAACGCGTCGTCGGCTTAAAAGGTTAAAGTTACACTGTGGGTCTTGCTTCGAGCCATCCTGGGATCGGACTAGCTCACCGAATCAGAAATTTAGACAGACAGAATGGGTGTGCGACTGGACAGGTGTCCCAACTGCGGGGTGGGACCTAGCTGTAGGATTAGAACTGGGGTTAAAGATGGCAGGCTGGCTGTTACGCGTCAGGGTAATCTGCAAAGATCATGGAATAATTTGCATGCGTAAAGATTTCCGGATCTTTCTTCTAATACTTAAACAAAATTAGCACAATCTTAAGAATAGGTAAAACTAAGAGGTTTTTTGGTTTTTAAAGTTTTATAATGTTACGAATCTTTGGTCCATACTCATTTTACATCGATGCATGAAAGGCTTCAACACGAACGGGTTTATTTTCTTTTTAAAACGAGCAGTCACAATTACGTATAAATCTTCAGCACTCTCTTTCGGAGCTTAAGGGTGGAGTCGGTAGTGCTCAGACGTTAAATGACCCTTAACACACGTTTTTAGACCCATCTCTCTACATCTCTTTCTTTATTCAAGCATATTCTTTGATTTATAGGTAGCTTTAAAACAAATACTTACAAAATTAAAAACACGCTCATATTTTATTTTCCCCAAATCCCGTACTGCCGTTTCGTCGAAATTCGCATAGCTGGAAGTAGTAGAATAGATGTTCTCTAAGCTCCCGAGTGCATTGATAAAATAAAATCGACTTTTAATTACGGGTTAACAGAAAAAATCTGTAACGTTTCAAGTAATAGTTTTTCCATTTGATAAAATGTTCTGCCCGTACCAGTTCGTTTCGTTCTAGTAATACTTTTTCGACTTCGAATTTTTCACTCTTCTTGATAACTAACTAACTCATCTAACTAAATCATCTGAACATCCTCTAGCGATGCCGAGTTTCGGAAAACGAAGACAAAGTTTCTGACGACGTCGCTAAACCAGAAAGCAAATTACCGACACGAGCAAAACTGACGATAAAAATAATTTAGTAATCATCAGATTCTAGCTAGCAATATGGATTATGAAATCAGTCAATGCTTACGTGAAAGCAAAGTCCAAAAAACAATTTCGACGCTGCTGGTGCTGTTGTTTGCTGATGTTTGAGAGGAAATTACGACTTACCCATTGTACACGCCAAGTTGATCTGACCAGTCGACGCTATGATAATGTATGAATTTAGTATTAATATCTCGGTTATGCTAAAAGGTCCACGCTGCTACTTTTGATTTTATGAGCCTCTGAGAAATAATGACAACTAAGGGATTTTGACTANTTTATGAGCCTCTGAGAAATAATGACAACTAAGGGATTTTGACTAATTTGTAATTTTAAGTTAGTGACGACGATAATAAAATGGACAAGACAAGATTTGTTTATATTGACATTTCTACAGTTAGGAAACGAACTCAAGAATTTGATTTATTTCAAATTGCGTAGGCGCTTACGAAGGTTGAATATGCCGCCTAAAATTTTAGCCTTCTTTAAAGGCAGCAAAGGCGCATCATCCTTCTCGGAATGCTTCTTGTTTTGATGCTTCGCCAATGTATCAGCGCGCCCGTAGTCACTACCAAAAACGTCGCACTCGTGCCTTGCCTTATGCGTTGTTTCGTGCTTGCTACTTCTGGCGCTACAGCTGATAAATTTTGAATCACACCCGGCCTCCCTGCAGGGAAATCGAAGAATGGCAACCAAACTGTAGAAAAATTATTGAAAATTCGCTTAAAATTTTCAAAAGGGCAAAAATAGCAGACACAATCATTATAAACTTTGGATTTAGAATTTTTTGGGCGTTTCTGATCACGATGTTCTGCTGGCGGAATCTTGACTGGTGATCAAGCTTTAATTAGATAATTCACGTTAAACCCACTTCCACGTGCCAAGCAAACGCAGCCTAAAGAAGAGAAAAATAAGCAAACGGAGTTGCTGTTCCGGAAGCTTGAAAGGTTTGCGGGCTTTTGTTCAGGAATATTATAATAAGATTTCTAAGTTTCAAAGGGTTGCAGTAGTTGTCCTTCATGGTGAGCAAACTTCCAATTGCAGCATTTAATTTCTTTAGGTCGCCCTCAGTTTGCCCAAACCCATACAAGGGTTTGAATTCACCGGAATTTAGAATTATCTAAAATTCCTTCTCCTTTTCTTTAATGGTCATAAACGTCGCACTGAAGTAATAGGGCGTCTTGCCCATATCTTTGTTTTCTTGCCTTGTTAGATTAAGGTCAGGGGAATGCTGGCTATCAAGCACGAATGTTTTTCGAAATTTTCGATAGGCCGTGTGACCCTTTGGGGCGAGGTATCATCCTTTTTCCCCTTTAGCATAACATTCACTCGGTTAATTTCTTCCTTGTACCCATCGGGCATATTAATGGTACATGCCCCCCTTGGTCCTGACACTGTCCACGAGCTTATGCTCGGCCATTGCATTGAAATCTTCCAATTCGGTCGATTCGGGTGAGTATTCGAGAAACTGAATATTTGATTAAATGCCAGCGGGGGGCTGAATTGGAACTCCGACAGAAAATGCCATCCTTTAAAACAAATGCCCGAATTAAAATATGCAAGATGACTTATTAAAGTTTGTACAAACGACAGATGGCATGCCATTTCGGTATTGAAGTCTGACCTATATAAGTCCGTACAGACGGAGAGACAGAGTTATGATCGCATGCAATTCCGGTATTAAAGTCTGGCATATATAAGTCCGTACAGGCGGTCAGGCAGAGTTATGATCGCATGCCATTCCAGTATTGAAGTCCTCGGCAGCGGTGCAGGCACCATACCTTAAAGCAGGACAACTGCTGCTTGCGCTTTAAGGCATTGGATTCTGTCGGGGTGTAGTCCGCACGTATGCTTGCCTTTGCGTAACACGCAACGGGAAATGTAACAATATTTGTCACACCATTTATGCGAATTCTCATCATATCATCTAAATGACGTGTAGTTAACCTGAATTGACGGTCGTACTTTATTTGCTTCATGATGGAGAAGGACCGCTCCGCTTCCGCACTATTCCAATGAAATATTTAAGCAGTTGTAATCAATTCCTTAATGCTGTTTCCCCAGGCTAAACAGCTCAGCCTCTAACTCCCTGTTCTTGAAGTTAGGAGAACCTTGCAAAGAATAAATTAATAGAACCCATTCACTAGCAGTAGTGCGTGCGTTTAGTTTGAAACGCGTCGGCAAATTCTGGATCTCAACGAGGCCATAAGTTTTCGCTGGTAGTGCTTCGGTTGACAATTCTTTGGGTACTAAGATTTCAAAATTATAGTGGATGATCTACCTCGTCTCAATCGTGCTAAGACTTTTAGCTGAAGTGCGGAATTGTGGTTAATAAGGCACTGGGTGAATCAACTCGATCGGCCGATCTTGTTATTTTGGAATTTGGTTCTTTCCTAGCCACGTTAACTCGATCGGTCACAGGGGCGTTCTTGGAATCTGGGGCGAAATGTTATTCAGGGCCCTGAACAAAACTAGGCTGTAATGTAGTACCCACTGAAGAAGGACTTGTACGTGCATCGCGGGTGTGAGACATATACAGCAAAATGAGTGTATTTTTGCAACTCGAGCACGCTGGTGATGTGATTTACGCTACACGTTTTATACGCTGGCGTAATGGGTTCTCTACCTAGTTGTGCCAAGTTCTTTTGGCCTTTTTTGTGCTGATTCATGGACGACGAGTATGTATGGATCAAAGTGGAGAGAGGCTGGCCAGAACCAGGATCGCGCGATACCGGCCAGCGGAGCGAAGGTAGTGAGTCCTACGATCCGCTGGACGGGGCCCAGAGTCGCGCGGTCCTGGTTCTGTTCAGAGCAGCTCAGCTGCAGGAGCGTAAGTAGTGAGTGGAGACCGGCCATGCAACTCCTTCCTCACTGGGTACTACATTACAGTCTAGTCTGAACAACGGGCGATTGTCTGGGTTTTTTTGTCTTAGTAATTGCGCTAAAGAATTTGGCGCTAATTTTGCAAATTACGTTAATGTTAATTAAATGTATGGCAGATTACTTAACTTTAAGATACCTACACATAATAGGAGATTGGACTCTCCAGTTCAATATCAACCAACCAAGTAAAAAGATTCTAATTCCTAAAATCCCTAATCATTATTACTTGAGGATTTTGGGAGTGTTTTTTTAAAGTTCGAATAAATGAATTTCCTGATCCTGTCCTTTATGTTTACTGACTTACACGAGCCTCGCTTACTCATTTTGAGAAAGATAAAAGGAGAGATAATTACTTCTGACTGAACGATTGGAAAGAACTGATAAATAGGATAGTCCTGAGATTTATATGTATAGCATATAAACAGCACGAAAGGGTGAGAATACAATAAAATAAGAAACGTAGGATATGACACGAAAATTGGTGTCAGCAAATGTTATCGAATTTCAACCCTTGAGCTAAGCTCACGTGGAAAGTTGAGATGAATAATCAGCATTTATCGATCCAAATTTATCGGGTTGCATCGATAAAGATGGAAAATAGATATACTGATAGTGATATTTAACTCCATTAAGGAACGCCAAATCGTAAGAATAAAATAAAATAAGAATCTCAGGATGAGTCACTTAATGCTGTGTCAGCAAGTATCATCGAATTTCATCGTTCGACCTACGCTCACATGGAAGGTTACTATAAAGTTATATCATTTGATCCTAATATTGTACATATATATATATATAAGCTATATATACATATATGTATATATAGATGGAGACAGTAAAATACCATCTATGAGTGAGCTAAATCCTAATCATGAATCTGTGGAGAATCTCATATGCAACCTGTTTGGGTCCCTGGCCCGAGGTAGTACTAATAAAGAGTCCAACTCGGGTCATATCCCACTCCCACTCCTACCTACAGTAAGGCTACAAGATGTGGAGGATAACATGGTTCAACTTACCACCTTGTGCTAGTCTCGGCATCACACAGGTGTTCCAGATGTACCCTCTAACCTACGAGTTGAAATAGTAAAGAGAATATGTTACCTCGATATATGTACCGATGTTCTATGCCAGCTTACCTAACCTTGAAATACCTACACTTAGCCTAAAAAAATATGCCTATGCCTATACCTATGCGTTTTCCACCTAAGTTGCCATTGCCGGTTTCTAGAAGAAGAATAGTTAAAACCCTTGCTTACCTTTTCATTGAAATGTTCACAGTAGCCATTATACTGTTTCCGTTTCCATTATCACTAAGCACTTAACTTAAGCACTGTTCATTGAAATGTTCCCAGTAGCCATTATACTGTGTCCATTATCACTAAGCACTTACCTTAAGGACTGGCGAGTTCTTCGGTTTATTTCTGATAATGATGAGACTTGAGGGTAGTGGTGAAATTACATTTTCAGGAGACAGAGAAATGAATTTCGGATTGGCGAACAGGGATGGCCTCTGGGGCGTTGAATATAGGCACATATTACAAATTCTATACAGCAATAATTACACTTATGCATCGGCAGAAAAATAGTGTAAAGAGAAGCCTTTGTTTGTTTGAGAAAAAAGAAAAGATGAAATAGAAGGTAGAATTAGTATATGTATATTTTCCTCAAGAAGCCTAACACATAATACAGTGAAGGGAAGCAACTCAATCCAAGCTTAACCTTGACTTGGTTTGAATAAGTGTGGAGGAAAAATCTAAACCAGTGGATGTTAGACTCATTTGCCTAATCTTCACTCTCTTCAATCCTATTGCTAACCTTCCCCTATCTCTGCTGCAGAAAATAGAGATAAGGAAAATGCATACAGCAAGTTAAATGCATAAGAAATTAATTTTAACGTGGTCGTGGTGGCTCTACCACTTCATCATATGCTAAGTTGTTGTGATGCTGTATTGCGGGTAGTATTGATAACGTTGTATTATATATTATCACATAAGTTGTTTTCGGAAAGTAAAGGAGAGAAAACGTATAATCCTACCGAACATGAGTGGGGTTCGGACTATGAAAGCGAATACGTTGCAATGATCTGGATTTTATTTGTTCAAGGGTTATGTAACCGCTCGAAAACCGGGATTGATATCTTATGTCACGATCTATAAAGATATCTGGTTTTAATAGGAATTACTTTGTAGGCAGACCGATTTCGTCCAATAGGGCGTAGTTGTCTAAGAATTCTAATCTCTATACATTAACCTTGTATCCTCTGTAAAAGTAGTAATGTCACCTATTCCTATTTTCTATTATATCTTATATCAAATTTTTAACAAACCGGAGGTCTAGCATTCAAATGCCTTGACATAGATGGTTTGTGTATTGGGAATTTTAGAAGAATTTAGTGAATACGAATTTGCTTTCTTTTACTATTAATCTGCTCTTGTTACCCGAATAGAGATAGAATAGATGTATTTCTGATATTAATATTGTAATATAGCGTTAAGACCGTGTTTGTTGTTGCCTTTGAGTGCTCGGGTTTCTTAGGCCAGGTAGGATCTTTTTCATAATTGTCAATCTGAGGTGGAAAAGGCCTTAGCTCATCATCGTCCCTATAGACTATCGGCGGTGGTAACGCTTGATTAGCATCACCATCCTTCCGTGCCTTTTTTCTGATAGGCCTTAGTATACGACCATAAATAAAGGTCTTTGAGGCTTTCTTTAAATTCAGACAATCAAATAAAAAAATCTACAGAATAATGCTTGTAGGTTAGATAGTTTTAAGATCTACCTTCTTTTTTTTTCTTTGGCCCCTTCGTTTTCTTTTCCAGGAGTGGCTCATTAGAGATCTATTTAAACAAAACAGACCAGATAAGTCAATGAGGAAGTAGATCAGTAGACTTCATTTCAGTCTGAAAGCTATACTCATTATATGAACTAAGAGTCTTAAACCAGGGGCTGGGAAAAACCAACCTTACCAACAGAATCTCTTCTTGCTCTTCATATTCCCCGACTTCTTAATTGAAGTCGGCGATAATCGAACTAAAGCAGCGAGTCGGCGACTCTGCTGGAGGCTGTCTGCCTCTCTATAGGTAAGACTACCTTAGAATAACCGCCGCAGACTTCCAATGGACTCAGGGACGGGGCACGAAAGTGTGTTGAACGAATACCTATTTGTTTAATGAAAATAATTAGAATACAGGAAGTAGAACTAAACCAGACGACGTCTAGAATAGAACTTAGCGTCTAATGCCTTAACATTACATTTTATAGAAATCCATGCTAATATAATAGCATGGAACTAAATACTAATAAACCTGACGTAAAGCTGACTCTAGTAGAGTTCAAAGTACGTGGGAATGAATGGCTGTAGTTTTGCAAGGTTTGTATTATTTGTAAGCTAATAAATTGTAGCGGAGAGCGTGATAACGTGTTTAGATTAACCACAAAACGGGTTTATTAACGTAAACGTCCAGAGTATTTATTCGGATCTTTATAGGGTCAAATGGGTATGAGATCTGAGATAAGCTAAAAGCTTATAGCGACATTTAAATTTTATTGCCTTGTCGGCTCAATGTTGCTCTACTTATGCTAGGCCGAATCATAAGGATGTTACTGAGCACTACCGTCATTTGTCATTGATAGTCAACTCATCATTATTAATAGCTAAGACATTGTTTGTTTATTTCCACAATGACACCGAATTGAATTTGGCCTACATCAATTACTGTGGTGGATTGAGACTAGAATTAGTGATGTCTACCTGACTCGGTAGACTGTACTATATGGTCGGTGTAATGAATGGACTCTAGGTCAAGGGCCACGGTTAGACAAGGACAGGTTTTATTGAGACAAAGAAAGAGACTTCCGAATTGGACGAAGAACAGAGAGAGAGTCCCGAAAGCGGCTTCTCGAGCTCTCCCAACCCTCGTCCGAGCTCAGACCGACGCTGTCGGTCTGCCTAACAACAGAGATGGAGATCTCAAGGCCAGCCGCACGCAGGACTCCTTTGTCTGCTTTTGACATGTACATTTGGCCAGATGCCTGGCTCACAACACGCCTCTACCCTCCTGAAACAAAAATATGATTCTTTACTAAAACTTAGCTCACGCAGCCTGCCCGAGATTATAATCCACGGACCTGAAGGGTCGTTGGTGCTGGGGAATTCCACTGCAAAGGGAGGGCAGGGCCAAACCCAACAAGGGCAGTGAGTTTATTTACAGAAACGTAATGCCTATCCTATGTTAGTCTTACAAGATGTGCGTCTCCATGAATAAGGGGCGGAGGACGCTCGTTGTAGCTCTTTCTTTTCTGTTTTTTTTTCATGGAACCATCAGAGAAAACAAACTACGGAAAACATAGTGGAAAATAAACTTTTTGATGTTGACCCGAAGTATAAAATTAAATCGAACATATAGTTACGAATTAGACATCAAGATGACGAAATCATTAGAATTTAAATATTACTGGAGTTAAATAACACCGAATACAGAAGTTTTAGGCCCATTACACTGGATAGTAAAATAAAATAATTTTTAGTGTTATTCAAACTAATAGGTGGCAATTTCGGCAGTATTACATAGGAAGAAGGAGCGAGCATGAAAATGAGCGTACAAGAGCTGTAAATAGACCCGCTTACCGGAAAATGGGCTGACCGCAGGAAATTATCAATACGAGTAAAACACCGAGGTGCGCCAGAAGGATCACCCCTAGAAAAATATGACTAAAACATTTCAAACTCTCACACGCCACCAAAATACTCTACATTAAAACTAGGTCACAAAAGGTTCAAAACGGTCGAAGGACCAATGATGTCTACCTGACTCGGTAGACTGTCTATATGGTCGGCGTAATGAATGGACTCTAGGTCAAGGGCCACGGTTAGACAAGGACAGGTTTTATTGAGACAAAGAAAGAGACTTCCGAATTGGACGAAGGACAGAGAGAAAGTCTGGAAGAGCCGAGCGGCTTCTAGAGCTCTTCCAACCCTCTTCCGGGCTCAGACCGACGGCGTCGCGTCGGTCAGCAACAGAGCGAGCGGGAGATCTCAAGGCCAGCCGCACGCAGGACTCCTTCGTCTGCTTTTGACATGTACATTTGGCCAGATGCCTGGCTCACAACATTAGATCTGATACTCCATAAATAGCCGGGGGATATAAGCATTATCTGAAACTTACATATACGGTGAAACAATTTTTTGACAACCAATGACCAGCTGACTTGATAGTACATAATATCATTATCCATTTTGTGACGTCCGGTACACTTTGTAGTTCGGAATCACATTATGCAACATGACATGCCACATTACTGTGGCCTCCAGAGACTCAGAATTCTGAGTGCAGCACATTGCGGGCTTGAGAAAAGCAAAATAACAGTTTCGCACCTAGTAAACTCCATCGGCCTCCGCATTTAGCTCTGCTCTGACCAACTCATGGCATGCCTCCTCTCTGAGAAGAGTTGGCCCGAGAACAGAGAACTAAATGCGGAGGCCGGATGAGTTTACTACTATGTGCGAAACTGATATTTTGCTTTTCGCAAGCCCGCAATGTGCTGCACTCAGAATTCTGAGTCTCTGAAGGCCACAGTACTTGGTACTTGGCTAACGTATGGAACTCCACGACATCATAGTTGGGCAAGAGGGGTTGTAGTCCCCTTTCCCCCTCTCTTCAAAAAGTCCCCTTGTTGTAGGCCCACTTGCAGGAGTGGGTACTATCGATTTGCTAAACTTACGGCGAGAATTGAAGTGCCTGGTAACTGACCCCGGTTCAAGGGATTCTGGAAATCAAGAAGGGTTAATCCGTTGGCTCCGGTCTGGACAACTATGTAGCACGACTATTGAATGAAATAAACTGTGCGAAAATTCCGAGTGGCTTTAGGAGAAGAATCGGCTTTTATTGACAGTACTTAGGCGAAAAGGAGACTGAGCCCCAAGAATTGTAAGCTAACCAGTTTTATTGCGTGTACCTGGCCTTGTGCGTGAGCTCACGCAGTAAGCTGCTTTTTGCTCATGCCTTCAGTTTGCTAAGCTATTCTTGCCAATCATGTAGTAGCCTACATTGGCTACTACATACCTATCAATTTCCCCCTGTTTTCGTGGCTCAAAGAGACCTTTATGAGGTGAGCTAAATCCGTGTGCTAACACAGCAAAAGCAGAAAAATCGTAACTACCCTAGCTGATTTTCTTGGCTTATTAGGCCTTTTCTGGATCCTGTGGCTAATTGGGCCCGACACGGGCAAAGCGAATAAGGAACTAACCTAAACTAATATTAGGTACCCTAGAGGTATGTAATAATATCTAATTTACTCAACCTAGCGGCATTACAGAATGAGCCGAACTTATCCCTAACTTAACCTACATGTCCTCCCGGCCTACACGTTTATCCGGCACTTGGTTGATATTGATTTTGGCTGTATACGAAAACAAGCCATCTTAACCTATTATTGCTTGGGTTAATTATTTTTGGCGCTCCTTACGGAACGCCGACTTAACCTATTATTTGATTGTATTATTTCTTGCACTCCGTCTCACTCAAATTAATGTTGATTTAATTATTCGTTATTGTTTTTTTTTTGATTTTGTTTTCTTTTTACTAGTATTATTATTTTTTTTTATTACTGATCGACCTATTACCCAGGCGAAGGAGCGCTGGTTGAAAGTGGATTCCCGGATCCACCTGCACTGGGATACTCAAAACTCAAAATTAGTTCGCACATACTTAAACTCTTTTGGCACTGGCTCAATAATGGCTCTAGCTCAATAATTGCTTAGGTTAGTTGAACGTAATATAGATTTCTTTTTAAGTACGATCAGCCACAATATTTGTCTTGGGTACTGGCATATCAAGGCGTCTATGATGGGTAACTAAGAAGTCTAAGTTTCGGTAATATTAACAGTTAGAGGCGGGAACGGAACTAAAAATGCTTATCGCGCTAATTTAAGGCGGGTTTCAGTACTAGTAGTGCTATTAACTGTCAAGACTTAAATTCAAAATAGTTTACATACCACCCGGAAGCCGAATTGTCAAAGGCCATCGTACATAACACATGTACGCGATTAGATCTTCGCCGTCAGTGGTGCACACCCGCCGGGTCCATGGATAGTCCAGAAAGAAGTCGCGGATCACTGCTGAGCCATTGACTGGTAACCGTCTGGCTCCCGCAATGCTTTTTCGATGAGTTTTGATTGTAAAATAATCCCAGCCTTCATGATGCGTCGAGGGTAGTCGAAAGATACAGTCAGTCGTCGGATGCGTCTTGAAATACAGATGCAGTCTAGTCGCGTAGGTGTCCTCTATCTGGATGCTTCCGGCGACCTCTTGCTCTGGCGTGCATACTCCGTTGCGCTTGATTACCACGCTGGCTACGGGTGATGTCGCCTCAACTGTCTGGTTTGCTGTTGTGTTTTCATTTGCTGCGTAGGCTTGTTCGATCGGTTGAGCTGGCGCTTCACACCAAAGGGCGTAGTGAGGGCGGTCCCGCTCTCCCGGGCACACCGCAATCATGGCGTACGTGGAGAAGAAATAGTGAAGTCCTTCCCGATTCGTCATGTCGACTGCTCGCGCTGGTTTGGTCGAGAAGATTTCAGATGAAAAGTAAGACCATACCGTTGGCTCACCGGCGGAGCGGCGTCGGAACAGGCATTCTCTGGTGTTTTCTGTCGCCCTGAAGTAGGCGTAGACTTCCCACTCCCATCGCCGCACTGGAATACTGATTAGGTCTTGTGCGGAGCAGTACCATACCGCCTCGCTAGGTTGTGAATTTTCGGTGGCTATGGCTTCCACAGTATTCCCATCAGCTGGGCCCGCTACATCTTGATGTTGGTTTTCAGCCGCCTGCCTGCTAAACGTGGCAATCGATCGGGAGAGTCGACGATGAGCTTTGAGTATGCGGTATTTCTTTTGGTGTTCTTCTCGGATCCTTTGAATTTCTAATCGTCGTTGCTCTCGTGCTTCAGGAGACCAGATGCTATCGGACCGATCTTCGGCAATTTCACAGATACCTAGCTGATAAAAAAGCGCCTCTTCCCCGTTCTCACCCATGCTGTTCCAGAGGTGATTAAACTGGCCAGTAAATTGAACGAAATCTTCTTGAAAGAAGTCCCGGGCCGTATCTAAGGCGTACTTTTCCGTCGCAATCCCACGGACATAGGCAATGAGCTTGCCACAGCCGTTGTTATTGAACAAGGTGGTAATGTAGATCCTGGCCACTGGACACAAAACTGCACTTTCTGTAAGGAAGCAGACGTTGTCTTTATAATTCTTCGCCCGACACTCCTGTCTTCGGTTTAGGAAGTATGAATCGGTTTCCCACGTCAGCAACCCTTGCGATGTACGACAGAACTGGTCGGCATACTGGCAAGGTTTCACTAGGCTCACTCCTGTAGGCCAAACTCCTCCGCCCATGTCGATCGTCATCTTCACCTCTCGAACAAAGTAGTTGGTCGCGTAGGCATACGTAGTTCTTGTCCAAGAATACTCTCCTTTGGCCACGTTGTTGGTTCCTCGCAAATCCCATCGAATGGATTTCAGCTGCTCGCCTGCTGGTGTCTTATTCGATCCGACCATTCTCCGACAGCTGGCTAGGTCCATTAGTGTGTTTTGTGATGTGTACACCCGGTTTGACGAGCCAAAGAAATAGTAAACTAACTCCTCTCTTTCGTCGACCTGGACGCACTCGTAAGCTCGCATTGAATTCTCTGCTTTTTCGGTCGCGGCTAAGTCCAGTTTGATGACTTTAATTGGTTTGCCCACGATTTCAAAGTTTTCACACGGCAGTGTTTGTGGTGGCAGCCTGTACATTCCGCCTAGCACCCAATTAGATTGCCATTGGGTCTGTTGCTTTCTGTACAAGTTCCGAAGTGTTTCTTCCACAATCCGCGTGATTTCAGCCGAGTCCTTGGTCTCCTTTACTTCAAACGTGACCTGGGAATGGTCACGTTTCCCGACCAAATGTACCGTACCGTTGTGACCGGCGTCTTGAGAAGGCTCTGGAATCTCAAGCTCGAACTGAAATGTGTCTTCTGTGGCTTCCAGGATGACGACCGAAGCTGAGTCTTCTTCTTGTTGAGTCTGGTCATGTCTGATCTGTGTTTGCGTCGGAAGGATTACCATGTTGTCGGTTTGCGCCTCCGTCGAGTTTTCCAAACTATCCATCCATTCGGCGGCGTTATCCAGCTCTTCCATTGCGTCGACATGGGCCGTCTCTGCGAAGATGTCTTGAGCTGGTCGGGTCTTGTTGGTTAGATGGACTTGGGGCAGGCGTAGGGATTCCGATTTAAGGTTCGATCTACCGGCAGTATCCAGCAGCACTGCGGATCCCGAGTAGTTCTTGACGATATCCGAATGCGGAATAATACTGGCTTTAGTGCTTTGCTCTTTGGCGTCGGAGAACAAGTCAGGCAATCGAGCCGGCAGGTTTGCATCGGAATAGTGCGCGTTACGAATGATATAATTGCGCAGTTTGAACGGGAGTAAGGACTCTTGGAACTGCTCAACCGTGATGACCGATGGCGGCACGACTGATGGATCTGGGTCGATGGCAGCAACCCCAACGAGAAACAGCACCACTAGGAACACCCGCATTTCTACGGAAACGTAATTGTTTGGTAAATTATACTAACGTTAACTAGCGCTTGGTTGATAGCGAAGATTACTCAAACCATAATACGCAGCTCACACGGATTGTTATTACATTAACTGAACACCTGACTGGTTAGAAGCAAATAATTTTAGTCAAAAGTAACACTTGGGAGTTGTGAGAATTGAACGAGCAACGAGTAGTGGGGTTAAAGATGACGCCTTTCTTCCGGTTCTAGTAGGATGTTGTCGTAACGCATATATTCGACTCCCTCGATGACTTCGATCTTCGCATTTTCAACTGCCACCGGACGAGATTCCGCTGCTTTAGAAGATGAGGGGCCTTCCACCTGGCTTCTTGTTCCGTCGACTGCTTTAGTAAAGTACTCTTCTAATAAAGCCGCCTTGTCGCCAAGGTCCCGCGCAATTATATCCGGTTCGAAGGACCTATGTTGTAGGCCCACTTGCAG
>VNWX01000819.1:0-18259 GCA_009869905.1 Ceratophysella communis
TCAAGTGCTTCTCAAAATTGATATTTCTAAATTCGTTATATCAATCCATAATTTTCCCATGCCTGGAATAGAAAAATAATCAGAAATGCTTGTACTGGAAAAATATGTTTTCCATATTCAATGGATATTTTGATACGAAGACAAACTCAAATGAATTGGGGGATAGAGCGATGTGGAGTTATTTATACAGAAGGCTTTACTCACAATATAACATATAACCTGCCTTAACCCTTAATTAGCTCATGCAATGTTAAAGTTTCCTATCAGAAGTGTGTAGCTTTAGAAATTTGTTCATGCCAAGTGCTTCACGAAAATGAATGACATATACTAATGTCTGAAACCTAAACCGCGAAAATGTTTGTATTTGTAGTATTTAAGAACTTTGTTAGATTTCTTATTCAATCTAAATTTCCTGTTTACAACCTCAACGTTTTAATGAAGTGATGGATAGAACGAAATTGAATTATTTACTTAAATGCTCACGATGTGTCCTGTGGAGACTCGGGCAGTAAATTATTTCATGTAAATCTTCAATCATGGTGTTTCGGGTTCTAAAAAAGCTTCAATTTTCAATTTGTTTCACTGAAATTAAATACATATATTGTCTTTCAAAAAGCTTTAAACGTATTGAGCCAGAAGGGTATATATTTTTCAAATCCAATCAAGATTTTGATTTTGATACAATCTCAAAATAAATTGGTGCACAGAATGAAGTTGAATTACTTGAATATTTCAGGATATAACCTTCTGTTATTGTTAATTACTTCATGTAAAGTTGTATCCCAAACGTGAAAAATTTTAGAAATTTTTAAACCGGCTACATCGCAACGTATGAATAGCTTGTATTCTCAGCCCAAGCCTGAGGTCTGGGTAAGAGCTGAGCCTGCCCACCCTCGGCAAGCCGATGAACGTTGGGAACAGCGTAACTTCGTGCTCTGCTGTAAGGGTGGCAGTAGTTGTATAAACGTGAGCACGTTTTTTCTTTCTTCTTCTTCGATCTCGGAGCCGGCTAACCGGCTTTCTCCAACCCACACACTTTCTCTGCTCGCTTGGCTTCCACTTTCTGCCGTAGTCACGAATCTGATAAAAGCTTTCTGCGTTGCCCACACTAAACAAATAGTTTCTGGGTGTGAGTTTCCAGTCCAGCTATGTATTATGCACTAGGTATAAGTAGGAAATCTACATTTGTCTCGAGGTATGTTCTTTATATATTATTTATGCCTGGGCATTAACGGCTCAAGGCAGGACTACCGAGCCAAAGTGCTCTCTCGCCATGCAAACTTTGTTTTCCATGCTTTTAATTTCAAAGCATATATAGCCGTCGTCGTGCAGATAACAACACTTTCCAGTTCCAGCGACCGCCATAAGTACAGGGAACACAGGCGTAAGCATGTCTTAGTATGCAAATTCAAAGCAAACAATCCTACTTTTGAATGACGTACATATAATTGTGGTCACACCACGCAATTTTTGGCTTTACCTTTAACTTACGTGTCACCAGAAAGCTCCGGCTTCAGTCCGTCTTAGTAACTAATGCCTGACAA
Source organism: Ceratophysella communis (assembly GCA_009869905.1). NCBI lineage: Eukaryota > Metazoa > Arthropoda > Collembola > Poduromorpha > Hypogastruridae > Ceratophysella > Ceratophysella communis. The sequence goes on from VNWX01000819.1 coordinate 1,545, forward strand.
AAGAAAGCTTAGAAATGTTCTCAGCAGTGTCCAGGCGAGAGCTCAAGAAAATTGAATGTATAGAAAGTTCTTGGGTAAATAATGGTAATGTAATAGAGTTAGAGCCAAAGTAGAGCTTCCTTTCTCTTTCTATTGGATTCACCAGCCTTTCTCAGCACGGCTGTTGCTGAAGGAAATGTGGAAAACCAAGGACACGGGTGTTCCGACTAGCTAACAGGTTTACTGACATTTCGTCTTAAGGCATTCCAATTTGTGAACTCGGTTTGTGATGCATCGCGCTTTTGCGTAAATTTTAAATACCTAGAGATGATCGAACCTAAAAATTTAGAAGTGAAAGCACTTAGGTCAAATTAATTAATTTAACAGGCAAACGCCACCAGGTGAATCGCCAAAGCTAAAATGTCCAGAACGAAATGCTTGAACTCACCACAAACGCCAAGGCGTCTAACTGAGTTTCATACAATGAGTTCCTACGAGATTATAGGATATTGAAGAGAATCCTTATGCGTACCGAGTGCCCCCATCGGATCGTAGGACTGAGCAGCAGAAAGCAAGGAGAAGGACGAGAAAATATTTTTCTTGACTAAAGTGGAGAAAAAAGGAAATTGGATTGAAACAGGGAAAGGAAAGAAAAGAAGTGGAATTGAAGTTGTGTAGGTTTTCGTATAAAATTCTATGAAGGATGAAGGGACTGGCGGCAGAAGATTAATCGATGGTTGAGGAGAGACAGGAGAGAAAGTAAGGCGAGCAGCAGGGGCAGGGACTTGTGCTCAGCCCAAGTCCTCAATTCAATGAATGATTCACGGGGAGGCATGAGAAACCGGAATCCTGGAATTATTACTACCAGAAAGCAACAGTTCTTGTCATACTAATGGTGGGACTTTGGTCGTAATTGAAGCGTTCCCTCTACGTCAACCTTGCCTGCTGCTGCTTCTCAAGTTCCAGAATGTTGACAAGTAATAAGGACAGACGGCAGGACGTAAGCACGACAATTCGATCGAGGTTCCACAGGAGTAATAGTCAGTTCCATCAAAACTTGGTTGTTGCTCGGAAATCTCGCGTGGAATCGTTAGTATTGACAAAGAAAGTAAAAATAGACTAGACAAAGATATCAAAAATTAATCTAGATTCCAGCTGCGTGAATTCGGCGAAATTTCTGGCTCACAGTTCTGCAGTGATATATTTAGATCCAATAGCGTCAGCATTTTATTGTTTCGACGAAATATAAATCTGACTCTATATTTAAGGCTGTAGGCTCTATCCATGAGTATATCACGAAATTTCTGTTTTTCAAATCTTAGCTAGCAAGTCTGTTCAAAGCTTAGATTTTCAAAGTAGATTTGAGAATTCAGGGAAACGACAAATCCAATTCAGTGCAGTTACTCCACGGCAGATTACAGAAGTGTGTCTGTATATGGAATTATGTTTGCATGGCACAGAGCTGTAATGCTATTTTCGTGTTTCTGAGAGCTTGAGTGAAATATGGTCGAGAGGAGAAGGGAAGAGAAAGTAGGAAACGGAAAAGGGCAGTTCCTCTTCCGACTTCCCTGACTTCTCCACATGGGTAGGTTCGTAATATTTAATTTGATGCTAGCATGGCATTAGTCGGAGCGGAGGAGAAGTAGATTGATCGACTGCAACCTGAAACTAATTAAACAAGAATGTCTGGAAATTATAATCAACTTCTCCACATGGGTAGGTTTGTAATATTTAATTTGATGCTAGCATGGCATTAGTCGGAGCGGAGGAGAAGTAGATTGATCGACTGCAACCTGAAACTAATTAAACAAGAATGTCTGGAAATTATAATCTGGCAGGGCGAGTGGGTCTGGAACCGCAAGGAAGTGAGCGGAGAGATGAGGGCTCTCGAACTAGGATCTAGGGCGTTCTACCAACCATAAAATAATATTAGAACCTACGAAAACTGTATGCTCACTTCTCAGCATTGGCTTCGAACTCTCAGGTTGCAGATTGTTACTTTACTGTCGTCGCGTGGGATTCATATAAATACATAGTCAAATTATGCATGGTTAATAACTACATTAGACTCGAGACTCGATCCGTGTGCCGGAACCGCAGAGCTGATGAACGATTTCCAGTTCACTTGGAATCAATGCCCTGCACGGTTCCATTCGCTACCGGTTAGGCTTTCTTCGTTGATTCAGGAAAATACTTCTTCATTCAAAGATATTTAGATATGTATTCTAGTGTAAAGGAATTTGGTAGCTATACTTGTGATTTGGCTTCCAAGCGATTTACTTGCCACTTGAAGCGTTAGACTCCTTGTAACCTTCAGATATTCCTGCTGACCATTGCAAATACTTGTTTCAACGAAAGTTCATAACCAATCGAAAATTTCATATGTATCTGACTGAGGTGAAAATTCATACATTTGAAGTTGTGCACGGACGGAGACTCATTTATAATTTATATATAAATACCTTGTCTCTGAAGTTAGTTTTTATAAGGATTTTTGAACACGGCACTACACCTTGCAAATTTCCCTGGTCGATATAGGTTTGCGCAGAGGTGCTGTGACCAGGTTTCTTTAAATATTTAATACTTCTGCTGCTGTCTTTCTTCATTGAATCAGTATCAATATTGACCAAGTAATTGCTTAGCGAAGAGCGTAATTAACTCAACTCTGCGTTTCAGCTAAAGGAGTGAAAGCACAAAACTAGAAGTTTGACATTAAAATTAGGACCTGGCCATCTATTTAATTTGGAACTAGGTTGATGGCACCTGAAAGCAGCAAATATTAATTAGAAGTCTAGACTTTCTTGTAGAGGTTCCAGGAATGACTGACTTTAGACGAATAACTTCGAGAAGGTATTAAATGGTAGTTTTCTGCAATGGCGTTCCGTCACATGAAAAGTGAAGTGAAGCCTCTTGGCATGAGTCATGAATCAGAATCAAAGCGGATGAGCTTTCTAGTCCCCGGTGTTTCGCGTCGCTCTGCCATGCCTCTGCTTTCTCTCTCTCTCTCACTCGCTCGTCCTAGAAAGCTCTAAATGTCATGGATTAATTGGTATAAATGAGATTATGTTTCGCCTTCCCTTCCATGGTCTTCGTGGAGGACCGAGCCATGCCAAGAGTATAGTCTCGTGCGGAGCACTATGGGATGTCAACTCATTAGATTGGATGGTTCCGAGATAGACTCAAGCCGAGAGTTAATTAAAGAGATTTCCTTAATTCCTAATGGAAATTAGTTTCGGGATGCCTGGATTTCGGATAAAAATAATAAAACTTCATTTGCTATACGGAAATACGTACACATCGTCCAATAATGGTTCGTAATTTATCAATACTTGCGATACAGGGCTAATGTGCGTATCGCAAAAAGCCCTAGTGTTTGCACAACTGCGTATTTGTACATTTACGCTTCAGTGTCCAGTACACTAGAAAAGTAGCGTGAATGACACGAAAAGTCTCTGGGTCATTATTTCAGTGCACGTAGAGATATAGACAAGTGTGTTGTTCTCTCATTTTTCTTGTACGTTTCTTGATAAATGAATTTTCCTCACGATGTCCACTCACTTGAACTAACTTACGGTTTTTTTCTGTGTCTTTGATTTCTCACAGCGTTCCATCAAAGCGGTCACAACAGCGGAGTCGTTCATTGCGGGATATACTATAAGCCGGGGTCACTGAAAGCAAAGCTCTGTGTAGAAGGACTCCGTCTGTCCTATGACTACTTTCAACGAAATCAAATTCCTTATAAGAAATGTGGGAAATTAATTGTAGCTGTCAGTCCAGCTGAAATCCCAAGACTCAAGGATTTGTTCCAGCGAGGACTGCAGAACAGTGTTCCACATCTCAAGCTGGTTGAGGCCAAGGATATTAAAAAGTATGAACCACATTGCCAAGTAAGCCGCTCAATGTGTTTCACGTCCTTCATATCTGACCTCGCCTCGACTTTCACTGCTTTCTCCGTGTATTTGCTCAAGGGCTCTGAATACTTGTTTAACCAATCTCATGTTTTTGTTTGTTTCAGGGTTTGATGGCGGTATGGTCTCCTGAAACTGGGATTGTGGATTGGGCCGAAGTGACCAGGTCTTATGCATCTAACTTCACCAAGGCTGGCGGTAAAGTTTACCTTAATTTTCCGGTTACAAAATTCCAAACTTCTCCTGAAGCGTCTGACTATCCTGTTTCGTTATATAGCAGCGATGGACAAGTAAGGCATAATATTATTAAAATTTTAAACTACGTGGGAATTTTGTATACAGCGTTGTACGCACACATTTCGATTATTACCGGGCAATTGTAAATGCTTTCTTCTCGTTTTTCAGGTCCTGAAATCCAAATATGTATTAACCTGTGGTGGCCTACAATCTGATCGCCTTGCTGAACTGACGGGATGTGACCGAAATCCAAGAATCGTTCCTTTCCGTGGAGAATATCTTCTATTAAACCCTGAAAAGTGTAACCTAATCAATGGAAACATCTATCCCGTACTGAAACCTATTTTTTAAACAAATTCCTTTATTAATTTCAATTTGTTATACACGGATCAGAATTATGCTGTGGACGTGTTAGCTCAAGCGCCTTTACGCCCGGCATTCTCGCTACGTTAAAGCTCTTAGCATGTTAAAATACAAGCCTTCCTGTCTTGCCAGTCCCTGCAAGGCAAATTCCATTTTCACCTTCATCCAATGTCTTTCAGCAATCAATATATTTTCCCGGCTCCGGAGTGAGTCTAAGCTCGAAAGTCGGCTCCTTTTAAGACTACATACTTCCGAACTTTTTTTTATCCTGGCTAAAATATTAATATGCTCGAAGCCATTCTATACGAACATTGAATATCTTGAGTGGAACACACGCAATTTTTTTCATAAAGAGGTCCACACGAAGCTTGAAACTAATAATTATCGCATGCTTAATGCATTTTAACTTTATACAATCATTTTCAAATAAAATTTACTTTTCATGCCCCTCCTTATCCATACCTATAATTTGAAAACTTTCTCTTGTTGATACATTCAACATTTATAATTATGTCCAGCAAAATTTGCATAAGTTACGCTTTTCTTGAGTAATGAAACTCAGTCCAGTTCAGATATGAGTTTTGTGAAGCATGCGATCAAAAGAGCGATTTAACTTCGTGTGTACATACTTAGGTATGACAAGAAAAAGTCATAGGGCCTGGACTGGACTCGAGAGCTAGATTTTTGACTGGACAAGTCTGTAAAGCAGTGCTTTCTTTGAGAAATTGCATTGAGGGAAAAATACACAACAAAACAGAGCTGGATACAATAACCCTTAAAGAATTTCATTTGGAAACGTCCGAACGCTTCTGTGTAGAATCGTTTCACTTCATGCCTCTAGCCCAATGTATGTGTCTCTATATGTGTAGTCGCTCCAGAAAAAATCACATTCTTCATAGAAATAAAGGAAACTATTCTCTCGTTCTTCTCTGTTCCGACTCCACTCTGTCCTTCTTTTCTCTCCAACTTTCTCCAGTCTAGTATTTTCTTTTTATTTTATATCTAGTGGCTCAAAGTAGCAAGCTGTTTACAATATATCCCTCTTCTGCTTTTGTACAGGTGCCGGATCCCAGATTCCCTTTTCTCGGAGTACACTTTACTCCGAGGATGGATGGGGCTGTCTGGCTTGGGCCCAATGCCATCCTTGCCTTCAAGCGAGAAGGCTACTCCTGGACTGACTTTGATCTGAACGACTTTTTAGACGCTCTCCGCCATCCTGGGTTCCAGAAACTGGCTCTGAAGTATGCGGGTTTTGGCATAGGAGAAATCCTACGCTCAGCTTTCACTAATTTACAGCTCAAAGAACTCCAAAAGTACATTCCCAATATTGGACCCAGTGACATCAGCCGGTATGTAACCAGGCTCGTATTTTTATATACGTTACCTATTTTATTATACATATATGATTCATGCTGTATTTCCAACTGGAGCTCATCACAAACGAGCCCATTCCATTTATTTTGCTGAACTCAATAAGTCAGACTTATCATCTCGCCAGACGACGACGACAGGAAAAGCTATTTCTGTCATTGTCAACATTGACGTGCCCAAGCACAAAAAAACTTTATATTGCGCAATTTATATTTATAAATTCATTTGCTCTAATCGTATTTCCCCAAGTCTGTGCTACTGGCTCTAGATCTGTAGCATCATTGGAATTCTAATAGATAAACTTTTCTATCGTAGTTTTTTTTTCAATTATCTCCGTAGATGTGGAAGATGGAGGGAGGAGCGGAAAATAAAAACTTTTTAGAGGGTTTTTTGTGTGTGAAACTAATTAAAAACTACCCTGATGGTAGTTTTATCAACCGAGTAATTTTTATAATTACTTAGAGAGCGAAGGAGAGAAAATTCATCATCAAAGGCAAAAGTTCATATTGAGAAGAGTAGGGGTTCTCGAGTGGGAAAAAGGCCTCCGTACACAAGTCTTTTTGGACGAGACCTAGCCATTAAACTGTCATCATTTTTAAATTCAAGTCAAATTACTGAACTGACTGAACTTTTTTTTTGCTAGCTTTGCTTCTCTTTGCTCATCCCATTTCCACTACTGGATACAGTGTTCACCTCACTCTACACTTCCTACTTTACTTCGTGCTAAGCCAAAGGCGTTCAGATTAAAGTTAATAGAAAAATTTACTTTGCTAACTTTTTTTCTGTTTGTTTTTCTGATTATCATGTATCAGGCATGACGGGCCTAAATGAAAGGGTGATAAAGTTTTTTTTTCTCTCGCTCCTGCTCTCCTCTTCCTTTTTCGCAGTTCAGTGGAGGTTGACTGTGTAAAATGCATTTTGCCATGGCAAAGGCGAACAGAGTCTTCCACTGAATTCAAAATTAATTTGAAGGTATTTAGTTGAGGAATTGAGCACATTTGTCTATTCATGGTTGTTTTGAAGTCTGATGGCTCTGTTTTCGTCGTCATTTGTTGACACTACTGGTTTGGTTATACTTCCGTGCTTCTGTACAAAAGAGGAGCTCAAGCCAGGCATTGCATTCAATTTAACGACTTGTGTGTCTCACTCTCACGTCTCGCTTGTCCTTTAGTTCTAATTTGAAACAAACACCGGTCGCCATTTCTCGTGTAATGTTCCAAAACGTAGGAAATCGATTGTAGCCTGGATCACGGCACACGAGACGGAGTCGGTGACCAGGCAGGCTACCAGTAGTGACAGACGGACGTGGGCTAAGTCAGTGTCAGCTCTGCATACTGCATAGCTTCAATACCTTAGCTGCCCATACATAAAACATACATGGAGAGGTTCCATTAGGCCTTGCATGCAATCAGAAGTCTAAAGTCTAATGCATTCCATTCCATTACAAGGCGATACTTACGGAGACAAGTCCGACACCGCAGAAAGCCCGCATATGTCCCTTCCTAAATACATTTTATTTCTCTCTGTCCTGATGAGATACTTATCTACTGCATTGCGTTGGTTAGGCCGGATTTCAGGGGAAAAGACATAGACTAGCCTAATATTACGAGGACAAAGAAATAGATAATGTAATGGGAAGAGGCGGCTCGATTACGCCTGCCTTGCCTGCCAATTTGCCATTTCTCTAGTAGGTACGAGGAAGCATGGAGTTAGGTACGGGCACTTTTACGAGTTTGTTGTTTCTCGGCTACCACTTTTACACTTTGATAGCAGTAATTTTGCAATGTCTCTCGGCGTCCTGTCTAGAGTGATTGCGGCGGTGATCGGCCTATTTTACCATGAGGTCATGACTCGTACTAGCACCATTCCATACATTCAGGGATTAGCTGCATTAGACGTGGAGTTATCTAGACGTTGTTTTAGCGACGAGACGAAACCGAATAACCCAAAATGAAACCATTTCCTTCGAATTCTAGTCTAGTTCATATACTTAACGCCAAGTCCATGCGAATTTAAGGTTCCAGTTTGCAGCCTTAGCAATTTAACAGGTAAATTTAGTGCACATGCACAAAAAGCACGACATAGTTGACACTCCAGACGCCTTTAGTAAGCCAAGGAGTTTCATGAAGGCGCAAAAAGTATATTTATTATGATGACATGTCACTGAAACTGAAACGCTGGCAAGATTTGACTAATCAGGTCGTTTGAGAAAACAAATGTACAATACGAATTGGTAGAATTTATTTACGTAAGTTTCTGATTCCGTATGCATCATACGCCAGCGAGCATGCCATGCTGCATGTAGCACACAAGTCATAAAAATGCTGATATCAACATCGACCGAGCCCAAAACCCTCTTTGCCTTGTGGTTTTGGCCTGATGCAGTATTTTCATGTCCATAATATTATGCTGACTCGTAATGAGCAACATATGTACATGTACACGACTTCGGGCCTAGAGGAACGCAGGGTCTATAGAAGGCATTTACTTTTTAGCATGTATCAGTGTTGAGAGACGCTTTAAACGACGTGCCGAGATTCGGTTCCTCATTAGAAACCTAGACATTAACGAGATAATGAACCGTTTATGTGTTTCACTTGAAAGGAAAATAATGCATGAATTGGTCATTTGGAAACTATATATTTTTAATAATACGCCATGGCTCTTTTCAACACTCCCATTCCATTGTATGCAAAGAGGAGTCTGTGCTGAGTCAATGAAGCGGAGAAGTCTACATTGCAAAGAAGAGACTAAAAAATCCAATAGTTAGTTAGCTGAGAATTTTGAAATGAGGTATCAATGGTACGGATTGCATGCATGCATGACTCATCATCAATAGAACACTCGACATTAGTTGGCTGATTTCGAATCATTGGCATTACTAACTATCAAGCAATTGTAGTGGACATCCATACACACACTTTCTTAAAGAAATGCTTTTCAACAAAGAAACTGATGCAGATTGGGTTAGTTGTGCATAATACTTTGATAAAAAGTTTTTTTAGTTGAACTTCATGTTTTCCGTACTGCAATAAAACGAATCGCCTCAAAATAATTGATTATTTTGTTTTCATCTGAATTCAGAGACGCATTTACCCAAAGGCAATATAAAATAATGGAGAATAACTCAAGGGTTTCTTAATGGAATTTACCTAGGCATTCTTTAATTGGGCCTGAGCGATTTTTATGTTTGGAAGTAGCTGTATGATATAGATTTGTATGCCTAGTCTTCATTTGGCAGGCGGCAACGCTGTTGATTGCATGCTGACCCGAAACATGACATGACTCAGGCAGACTGGACATGGCTGCACGTTCGCATGGCGTATTATGCATTTTATAGTATTTTCTGTTCATCCTGGAAAAAAGAGTTAATGGATAAATGTGTAATGCGATGTGTCCGCAGTCCAGTTCTCTCACCCAGCACTCGAGTCCGAGTCGATCGAATAACAAGAAACACGACTACAACAACAACCCACGCTTAATTCCATAATATTCTGAACTGGGCGAGCAAGAATAAGGGTTTCATATTGACTTCGTTTCCTTTGGTATTTGGTTTTGGTATTCGTGTTTTCATTTTCCAGTTCAGGACTAGTTTTTAGACTTGGGGAAAAACGAGTCGGGCAGTTCTACTGGTGTATGTTGGCATATGGAAGCCACTACCACCGCTGACGCCGCATCAAAAACGAAGGCGACAATGAATATACATTAATCATTGTTTAGTTGGAGAGCGCGTCTGTGAAATATTTCTCCCTACAGGGGATAAACAATAATTAATGCATGTAAAAGAACTTTTAAGGTGATTTTTTCTAGTGGGCCAGCTGGAGTTCGTGCACAGGCCTTAGATGTCACTGGTGACCTGGTGGATGACTTTGTCTTTGACTCCGGAACGGGTGAGTTGGGTAGCAGGGTCCTGCACGTGAGGAATTGCCCTAGCCCTGGCGCTACATCATCCCTTGCCATTGCAACTATCATTTTAGAGAAGATTCATGCTCAATTCTTGAAGTAATCGGAACAGCTAAACCTTTGACACGCTAATGTTGGCAGTACATACGTAGAAGGAAACGAAACGGAATCTAAATCGACAAATATGAAGCGAGAAAATATATAATGCTAGGTGATGATGCATTACGGTTTTTCATTACTTCCACCAATTAACCTCTTTAAGGTTGTGTGAACATAATTCACAATTTTTTCAATTAAGGCATGGTCTATCGAATCTAACCATATTTGTTAGCGTAACCAAAGTCCACGAGGCCATGTTATATATAATATATTTTCATTAAACTCAGAGGTTCATCCGGGGTCCGGAGATTCATTTTTCTCGAACGTTCATTACATTCACGGAATTCTAGTTTAGACTGCATTAGGCGAGTGGGCTCCTAGAGGTGATGGCTATTAAAATTATCAACTCACGCTTTATCTGCCTTTTTGCATTAACTCAGGACTGAAGCCTTAAAAGCAAAGTGAACATAGAAAACCTTCAAGCTTAATTGCAAATATTCATTTTCAACGTAATATTTCATCAGCCAACGTCCCTGGGTCAGATTATGGTAAGGCACTTTTGGAATCCTCTGGTTTCAAGTTCCATTTCAGTTATCGTGTAGTACTTGTATCGTGTAGCAATTTACAATTTAGAGCGTGGCCTAGAGTCATTCCTACTTAAGCAGTCCCTCCTGGAAATCACTAATTTCTAATTTCCCGTAAAGTTTCCGTGCTGCCACATAATCTGGCTCTCGACATCTAATTCTAGTATAGCTATGCTCATAGGAACAGGGATACCTATGGAATAGTACTCGTATCGTGTAGCAATTTACAATTTAGAGCTTGGCCTGGAGTCATTCCTACTTAAGCATTCCCTCCTGGAAATCACTAATTTCTAATTTCCCGTAAAGTTTCCGTGCTGCCACATAATCTGGCTCTCGACATCTAATTCTGGTATAGCTACGCTTATAGGAACAGGGATACCTATGGAGATTATTACAAAGTTAATTATAATCCCATCAAAGGTCTTTAGCTAACATATGTACGAGGAAACCAGCGTTCCGAGATGCAATCTTCCAGAACGCAGAGAGAGAGGAGATCAAACCCTTGCGTTGTTCCCTTCAGTATAATTTCAGATAAAATTTCCGGCCGGGTATATCTGAGCTCAGGAGAAAGGTCGCATTACTTAATCTGCCGCTTGGAGAATTATCCAATCTAGCAGGTAGGATATTATGCGGGAGCATGAGGCGGTGGTGTTGCGTTGGGTAGTTCAGCTTACTTCGTGGAAAAGGGCAGGGCTGTAGAGATGGAAGTTTGGGAAGTATCAGTATCAGGGAGAGGAAAAATAATAATCATGGACAACATGATATGATTTTCCTGTCAGACCAAATTAATGCTGGTAGTAGGTAGCAAACTTTGGCGTAGGCTAAAAATTGATTAAGCTGACTTGAGGGATGTAAAGATAAAGGTTTACAGCGTTTCTTAGGATAGGGAGTTTGGTTTGTAGTAATGGATTTTAGCTGACGAAGGTCTGTAAGTCTGTTTAAACTTGTTAACGAGTTCTTCGAAGTTTCTGGTAGCAGTAGGAAGTTTGGCTATCTCAGATTCCGGCCTAACGTCTAACCCGCTGCCCAATTCGCAAGTACGAATTGACCAGCCACGAGTTTAGAGAGACCGGGTAGGAGGACTCGGAGGAAATTAACTCCATATTAGAGATTCCTTCATCAAGCCGAGGTAGAATTATGTATGAGTTATGAGAGAATCAAGAGACGTAATAAGACACGACAGACAGACGTAAATCCTCGAGCTTATTTATTCCTTCCACCGCACACCTTTCCTCAAACGTATAACAAAGTAAAAGATGGGTGTAGTAAAACTCATCTACTTTTATTATTTGACTCTAGCTGGGTTGTTGACTATAGTTCTGTGAGGCTGTTAGCCAAGTTAACGACGAGGAATGGTCTGACAACTTGAGAATATGGACAGTGTAGTTAAGGACTAAATAGGTACCTGCTAGCCTCTTGAGTATTAAGTACCATAGAAGAGTCCGACTTCTTTTTGATGGGCTGGGCCTAAACCTAAACTCGTATTTCAAGTCAATCTGGGTGAGAAGGAAAAAATTGACTTCTCATGATATTTTTTTATTGTAATTTTTGTATTTTGAAACGAGAAAAAAAAAGAAGTACCGTCCATTTACAAATTAGTTATGCAAGGTGTGAGAGACAGGAAGACACTAAGGGATGGTTATGCCTCTTTAGCTTTTGGCAATAAGAAAATAATACGGTTGAACAAATTTATTTGTTTGACCCTGAAGACGAAGTAAATTGGGGATTTTAATCTCAAGCTCTCCAATAATAATGTGTGAGTGTGAGTGGAGATTGAGTCCTGGGGGGCTTTCATTGAGAAGCCAAGAAACTTTTTTTTTTTGGCGAGAGGGAGGCAGAGAGACAAGACCACAATTGAATCTCCATTTGTGTTCAGATGTTTTCCGACATCCCAAAAACCTAATCCTCGTAAATATCATTGTGAATACATTACTGTTCCTTTTAATCACATATGGTTATCTTTTATCTTGACTCCTCACTGAAGTCCGCCCCAAAAAGGAGTGAGGGCATTTAGTTCTTCCATGTTAAATCATTATTTATGGAAACGATGAAAGAGTTTTGTTGTATTTAGAATTCAACACATGTTGTGGGAAGGTGTCGATGTATAAGGGAGTCGTAGCCTCAAAGTAGCTACATTTTAACACCAGGGTTGTGTTTTGCAATAGCTAGCGCTAACCACAGATTTCAGGCATAAATTGAACGTGATTTAATTTTGAAAAAAATATATAATTGCATGCTAAAACTTTTTAACAGTATTTTTTTCAAATTTCTTATGCTCTGGGCTTTAAAAAATTGCGTTTTAAAATTCGTTATGATTCTCAACCTTGCCTTAATGTTGATTGTTATTTTATTTCTCTTCCCATGTAGTGGACTTAGACAAAAGGGAAATGGGAATGAGACAGGCTCAAACTACAATAGAGAGATACAGGGATATTACCGTCGTGTAAAGAATGCAGGGGTAATAATACTACACCATGCCTTTTTGGCTTTTGTGGTACGTGATAGCCAGGATTGAATAAGTCGCGGCAGAGCAGACCAGCAGCACTGCCCAAAGGTCTCCATTTATGGAAGGCTAGTCCGGTCTTTTATTGGGAAGATGAGTAAATTGTAAAGTGTTAGCTAAAAGTCCATGCTCTTCAAGCCAGCCAGTCACTCAAGCATCAGAGTGTTTCCATTGTTGTCAGGAGAGAAGGGGGGAATGGGAAAGTCTGAACTTTGGTTCTTGTTCTTTAATGCCATTTAACATGGTAATCCGTTTGATTTGAATAATTTCACGGATACCCATCAAAAAAATGTAGCTCTTGATGTACTCATCTCGTGCGGTGTACCAAGAGCTCTTTGGGCTTCTTCCTTTGGCATAAGACGAGGCATAAATCAACTTTGAGAAAAAAAAATAATAAAAAATGCGTTCTCACTTTAGACGTATCCTTTGAGCTTGAACTACGCGTGTTTTTGCCCCGTCTTCCCCTTCCTCTCCTCTAACCCTGCTGCCTATGTTAGTGATTTTCTTGGGAATTTTGCAGGTAATTCGGGTTTTCATGGGTTTCAAACTTGAGAGTGTCACTGGGAGGGAATTAAGGCTGGTGAACTACTCAAGTGCTGCATTACCGTTTAAAACTATGACCGTTTCCTAGTAAAAGACTCGTCAACTTTCGACTAGACTTCGTACTGTGTTATGTAAATGAAACCCAAAGAGTCGTTGTGAAAACGAAGCATGATCGTATCAAGGCATTACAGTGAGTGTTCGAATTACCATAATCCACTCGATTCTCAAATACTACGTAAACATTTTAATGGACTTAATTGCGATCAAGTGGGGGCTCCTTAATGGTCTCATTTGATTTATATTAGTTCAAACAACCGAAATTATTTCAACCCAATACGCCAACATATGCACTGTAGTCAGGAAAAAGAGCATGTATGCATACCTATGTGTTCTAGAAAATGAATTCATACTGAGAGCAGCACGTAGGTATTGATAGTTGTGCTTAGGAAGTATTGGAATACATACATACACGAGAACAAGATCAGAGTAGTAGAAAAAAACTTGCTTCAAAGAAAATAAAAGGATGGACGAGTTGTAATTGTAATTAAAGTCTTATCTCAAAGTCACACACACACAACAATTTCTACTCAGCCATCCGTCCGTTCCTTGCGCTTGAATAAATAAGTGTAATGTACCTACCTATAATGCTCGCTCTGTTCTACGAGAACTTGAACGCTCTTGTCTGGCTATTAACTTATCTACACTTCAGGATTCCAAATGCAATCATAATGGTAGACATGTAATGGTCAGTAGATGATGACACGAGTGTACAAGGGTAGGTAATCGGGAATGAAATGAAGGTATGCAGATCAATTCAACTAAAGAGCTACGATATCTCAAGCTTTTCAACAGCAGTTTCAGGACATTTCCCCGCTGGTAAAGCTGCCGTTTAGTTGCGCCTTTTGTTATTGCTTTTTGCGGCAACTCTTAGCTGCCGTTGCGCTTTCGCACAAGCTCTGTATTGTCATAACGCCGGGTGTTTTCGAATAGTGTTTAAGGGCATAAATGATATCTGATAAGGTGTTTTCGCAACCACCGCTAAGCGTCATACACGCCCGCATTAAGGTAGACGGTTTGTATAGCATTCCATCCGTTCAGAAAGTCCATGTAAAGCCAATAAAATGGTAGTGTTATTACCCGCTGGTAAAGCTGCCGTTTAGTTGCGCCTTTTGTTATTGCGTTCTGCGGCAACTCTGAGCTTCCGTTGCTATTTAGCAAAAGCTCTGTATTATTATAGCGGCGGGTATTTTCGAATAGTGTTTAAGGGCATAAATGATATCTGATAAGGTGTTTTTGCAACCACCGCTAAGCGTCATACACGCGCGCATTAAGGTAGACGGTTTGTATAGCATTCCATCCGTTCAGAAAGTCCATGTAAAGCCAATAAAATGGTAATGTTATTTCACTGGAACAAGAATAGCGAGAGTTGAGAAAACACTTTGATAGCCTAAAGGAGAGAATGAATTAACAAACTTCATTTATTAGAGATAGAGACAGGGTAAAAGCATTGGAGCCAGAACTCAGGTTTAGAACTTTTTTGAATAGACCCAACTGCCTTAGAGAATCTATGGTAAGGGTGTGCTGTAGCTGTGTGGAAGTTTAGTTGGAGGGGGGGGGGGAATTAAAAGAATGAGCCTGAGCCAAATAAGGTAAGTTTTTCTTTCTCAAAATTGTTTCAGTACTCTGTTCAAATGAAATGAAACTGCCACTGACTCAAATGGATAAGAATACTATAGTAGGAGAGTAGGCAGAAGTTGTGGGCTTCTTCTATTGTGCTCAGCTCAGAAAAAATACTTGTTGGTAAGCCACGGTTCGATAAGTAAATACTTTAAAACTTTTTTTTTACTCGTCTTCTTCTTGAAATGAAGTGATAAAAAATTAAAGCTTAAACAACTCTTGAAGCTAAATAGTAGCAATTCCCTAATCTCAGAGCCTTTACGAATCGGGGCATGGTTATACATAAATTAAGACTTGAAACTAATAGCCACAGCCACCGCCCCTAACTTCTGCCATAAATACTCAACTAATCTTATAAGAGTTTTGTGTGAATTGTCTCAACTCAATACCACTTTAGCTAATGCCCGTAATGAAACTGCCACCGACTTGCTATTATATATTTCGAGGCTAAGGTAAATCGAAGGTAGGGCGAGAGCTAAAAAGTCGAATGAAGCCTATTTGATTCATTCCGTGCTATTTTTACATGCATAGTTAATAGGAGTTTGAGTAGTGACAAGAAGAGACCGAATATGAGCTTCAGTCGACACAACTTGATTACAGGAGTGGACATCAGGCACAAAACCACAGACTAACGTTTTCTCGATAGAATATGGTCGAAAATTCTGTGGCAAAGAGAAAATAAATTAATTAGTAATTTGATTATACGCTTCGCGGTGGTGTCCTCTCCTGTATTGCCTACAATCAAGCTCATGTAGAATATGTAGTGAACGCGTGTATCTGCGACTAAATTATAGTTAGGCATAAACTCTGCAAAACAAGTAAATACGTTGATTAGCTACAAGTATTAGCGTATGCTGATGCTGAGGGGAAGCTAAGCTAAAAGCTAAAATGGAAGGAAATGAATTTAAAAAGTTCTAAGCATTTTGGGCATCGGTCCGAAATGTCTCGAACTTTTCTTGCAATTTTTAGGCATGTAGGTATTGGGTTAACCAAGGGGTATTTAAATCTTGTCTCGCGTTTGAGTGAGGCTAGATTAGTTTGTCTTCAAAACCGAAGACACGCACAGGATTTTTTAAATTATTTAAAAGAGCAAAAAGTTTGCACGCACGGTGTTTGAGTTCGACTCGGTTCGGCATTGGCAGCGAACTCCTCTCTGTGCTCACAATAGAAATAGGCGGACAAACTAAGTATTCCCATTAAATATTAAATTTACGAAAACTCGAAGAGCTATTATTGCGAGAATGAGAATAAAGGGTGAAAGCACAGAGCAGGAAATGGTATTTCCATCATTTATGAAGCTCCTATCCTAGTCCGAGCTAAATAATTGCGAATTGCGATCGAGGTGAACGAAGTACCTAATGCGCAACCAATGCGCACCTTTGTTATTTCTTTGAGCAGTGGAGCTAGATTTTTTCTGCATGACATTCGAATCGACGAAAGGTCGGGTAAGAGTCATTACCGTATACGTGAGAAAGTCGATAAACCGTGTAAAATATTGAGCCCGGTTTGAAAAGCGTCGTGTTTGGATTTCACTCCTGTTGTCACTGT
>VNWX01000820.1:0-18249 GCA_009869905.1 Ceratophysella communis
GATCATCTTTATCAAAATACCTTACGGATGTGGATCATCTCAGTTCATTCAACATTTGAATGAAACATTCCGTTCCACATCTATTCACTTGTCAGATCTCTAGGACGAAGACTTATTTTAATACTTCAAATGCATTGTAAGTACTTAGATGTGCCGCCCAAGAATCCCTTATATTTTCTGCATCATTCAATAAAACAGTAAAAAGATTATCATCTTTCTGCCCTTGGCGTTAGCTGGCTATATAAGTATAAACAAAACAGTGATGCTACAAAAAGTCGAATACTGCATATGACACGGAATTACCTTAAGTTCGTTTTAAGTGTTAAGTCATGCCTTTGAATCACTGTATTTTAGTTTACGGTATTTATGAGTAAAACATTTGTAGAGAAGTCTTTTTAAGTCTAGAGTTTTCGAAGTAAAATTTAGAGTGTGGAATGCATTCTTTGTCCTTCGGGTGTGCAGTTTACAAAGGTGGGAGTTACCGAGAGACACTGAAATCAACAATCAGTGGATTGCATTGCTATGGGTGCATCTGTTATAAGCCCAAGCCGATAATAAAAAGCCTATTTTTCTACCTCACTATTGTTTTGTGCACGATTATTGAACAGATAAGCACCACAGCCAAGTCTAGTATAACTGCATACCATTTTTTATATTTTCAATTGTTTTACTTATGTAATCCTCTTGGTTAACCTTAGAAATTAGCCCGGTTATATGCAAATAGCCAAAGCTTCAGAGAAATTTTATAGTTATAAAATTCGGTAGCCTATAACTACACGATGTGCTTTTAAGCTATTGTGTTTGCAAAAAACGACACTACGCTTTACCTGCGGTGCACCACTAATTTATCTCGATACAATCGAACAAAAATGGACTATCCATTCGTTCAACACGAAATCCATGTTTTGATCAGATGTTCAATTCAACCTTCTTGGTGGTGGGTCCTTAAATGAATAAATAAATTCGCCTGCAATTCCTAATTGGACACGCGTTACTTTCATTATTTCACATAATAAACTGGCTGCAGATTTCCTGTCTGGGCGTTATCTGTCTGGCCGTTCATTAAATGGATTTTACATCTGGGAGTAGAGAATATTAAAAGAAAGGTTTGAAAACTGTTCGTAATCCTAGTGCACGAAGTTGAGTAGTTGCCTATTTATACTCCCCATCCCCATCACCAATCTGCAGAAATTTATCTGCCTTTCATTTACCGTATTAAGTTTAAGCCGGACGAAAACAAGCTGAGCATTCGAGAGTCCTAAATAAAAAACATACTCCTGCCCTGCTCTACCTTTCTGTTGATTTACGATTAAATGCCCAGAGCCATTCTCAGGAGATAGAATTTCTAGTAGGCAATGTCTGTATGCATTGTCAGTGTGTATTATTGCCAAAAGAGAGATTCGCAACAAGAAAACAGTAGCCTTGGAATGACGTCCAAATTTCAGAAAGACATGTTGGAGACGGACAAGAAGTTGATAACTTAAATCAAAGGACCTGTCTTGTCTGTCATTCGCCATCTGAAGATCTGAAGACTTGATCAGCGGCCCTCCATATGATTCACTTCTTACTAACGTTTAAAACTTATCTTCAGTCAGTTGGTAATTTTCGTCAACCTGCAATCTGATACTCGACATTCCTGACAAGCAAAAACAGAATCCGCCTATATACGCGATATTGAAATACTGGCATTCTTATGCTGCGTTTGCTCATACAGAAGCCATATGAGTACGTGTTCTCAACAATTGGTCAAATTTTCTTTAGCTGCGTTTCCAATTAATCATATTCCTTACCTCCTCGCGTCAGGGTAAAGTGACAAGAAAGAGCAGATCATTTTTCACTGCAATTTGAGCAGAAAAGAAACGAGTGATCTTTGACTCTTTCCCTCCTCTTTACGGATGAATGCATATATAATTGCAATTACGATTACGAGAACGAAGCTTCACAGTTGGAAATCGTGGATCGTGGATCTAGCAACAAATCATGATCATGACCGAAGAGTACAGTTACCATACAGGGTTCTAACAAAATGCCCTCTACATTCATGTGACCTCATAAGCATAAATCATAGTCATATTGGACTGTACAAAAGTAGGTCGCAAGTCCCAATTATAATTCGCAAATCGCAACGAATATTTATAGCGGAGTGACCGAAACCACAGGATAAAAATCATCAATTCCTTATATTTCTCTCCGTTGTTGTATCGTGAAAGAATGTTTATTTTTAGATTACTGCCATACACAGCGTTGAGCCGATGCATATGTGTCCATTTGACGCATTTTCGTCGTTTTAAATAAATATTATTCGAAGTTAAATTGAGTTACTGATTTAAATAGAAATGAAATCACTGGAAATGAATATCTTTTAAATTCTCAAAGTAAAAACCTCGAGTTGAACCTAAGTATATCAACACAAATAATGTGCATTACAATCATAATCCCGGAAACAGCGATTCATACATTTATTTATATGAACATAAATTTAACCATCAGAGATGTGACGGGAATGAGAATCAGATACATAATCTGTTGGTGGCGTTAGTCGGTACTTCTAATTCCAAATGAGTCGTTTGCACCTGAAGGGCTTTCAACAGTGACAATTGGTATATTTAAGTACTCCATTAGCATGATTTTATCACCTGTGAAATGATTTGTCAATAGTAAATAAACGACAACGTCATGTCCATTTCTCTGAAGAAGAGAACAGCTGAATACCTTATTTATCATGAGCCTTAATCCCCTATTACCGCATTCAGCATGGCCTGCAAGCTTAAATGCAATAATAGCTCAAACGGATTTCTGAATTAGGTTTTTCGTTTCTTAGAACTTAGCTTGCATTTTTCGTATACCTAATAACTTATTTGGGTTACAAAGTAATGCAAATATAGAAAATAACTTAAATACGAGTTCACGAGAACGGATGCGCCAGTGTTGGACAATACATAGCAGCCTAGTGTTGCTACTTGGAAAGAGAATACACTACCGCTGTGCCAAACCAACTGTGCCAGAACGCCATGATCTGTTCTGACTGAAATACGTGGGAAGTGGGAAGAGGCCTAAGCGATCTCAAGTGCTGCTACTTGGAAAGAGAATACACTACCGCTGTGCCAAACCAACTGTGCCAGAACGCCATGATCTGTTCTGACTGAAATACGTGGGAAGTGGGAAGAGGCCTAAGCGATCTCCTATTGAGTTGATAAATGGTCCATCTAAAAATGCTTAACGAGCATCGAACTCACCTGAATTGGCGGAGGCGGAGACTCTGCGTCAGTCATCTCATCATCTCCATTCTCTGTCCGAAGTTGAGTTCGCTGCTTGTCCTCGTCATGATGGTCCAATTCCAAACCACATTGTTTACCCAGTGAATTGCTCAAGCTTAGACTCTTCGTGGCAGCTACGGTCAGGGAGGAATCCGAGTCATACAGAACTCCAACATTCGCTTCTGCGTATAAAAATTTAAAACTCAGAGATCCTGCAGTTATTATTCAGCACCTGGTATGAAATACAGTTAGAGCCAAGAAAATTGTGGATTCGTGGAATCTCTTATCATTAGTATCAGTATTTGATCGACTCTGCTTTTATTCGACCTGGGATAGCATCATAGTTGATAGCATACTATACTATATGTATTGCTTCACAATGCGCAAGGGATACGCTGAATTGCTAAATATATTTGAACATGTGCGAAAAACTCATCGGATTTCTAATACGTACATATCTATGTATTAGTCTGGTACATATGCACACAATTAGGATTCAAAATGACGAGATCAGACAGTTTAAAATAAAAGGGATGGGCGGAAGTGCGAAGTGCGAGTTGTTTAATACGGGAGTACACAATGGAGAAAAGTCTTAAGACTCTTTGTAAGTCTTTTTTAGAAGTTAAGATTATATATTATATCTTACAGCGAGTAGTACTGTAAAACCAATAAAACTGCATCATGAATAAAAAAAACATTGAACATGCTACGAAATGATTATAGGATCACTAACCAAAATCACTTAAAACATAAAAGTTTCTGCCGCCCAGCCTTATCCGTCGTTACCGAGAACTAAGCTGCATGTGCCCATGATATGATATAGTAAAACTCAAATTCGATATGCAAAAAGTATCGATATTTTCTCGATAATTGTTTTGTTTTAAATAATTATGTTCACCAGCATCCACATCAGCTTACCGGTCTTATTTTTGTTTATTACAGTTACAAAGTACTAACCTGTATTGAACGATGTGTATCCTCCAGAGACTTCTCCCTCATTGTTGTGTAAATTTGAACTCAAGCCATTCAAATACTCTTGAATATGCTGCGGTGAAACAACATGGGCTGGAAGAGAATGGTGGTCACGATAGAGAAGTTCGTCGAATTGATTATTCGTCACAATGCCGTTATTCGCAAAGTTAGGGTGAGTCTTATCCAGCAGCATGGCTACACCGGAATCATTTGTAGACTGAGAACCAGAAGATGGACGTCCAAAACCGGTAACGCGACTATGCAGCCTCTCCCTGAAATTAACGATCATCATTAGAATCAAACACTTTCTACTCAACACATGTCTACAATGTCGAAGAGTCACATTTCTCATAAATCTGTAATTAACGTCAAATCTACGTGAGAGCATCTCCTGCTGAGATTCTCCTGTGTGCATCGAGTAGTTAACGCTGGCAATTAAATTCACATCACATTACAATAAAGAACAAGCCATGTCATTTGTCAGACTGAAGATTCAATTTATTCCAACTAGTGTGCAGAGAATCTTCATCTGTAGGCTTAAACATTTACATGACTCTATCCGGTATGATCGTGCTAATCTCTGCACTAACTAACTACACTTTACGCTAGGAAGTTGCCAATCTACTTTTTTTTATTGTTTTTGAAAAGGTCGATGAGGAATTGAAAGAAAAATGGAAATGACCGTCAAGTTAACAATCAGTCAAGCATAATCCTATTTTATTTTATGGGATTCCAAAGTCGTGAAACTGATACACCTGCCAATAAATGAGAACGCAAATCATCAAAGTTATCGCAGATCTGGCCAGTTATTACTGTCACTCAGTTGGGTAATAAACCTCAAAACGTGAAGTATCCACACGCTAATAACATATAATATTTTTAACGACCGATTGCTATTGACTGACTGGTACTAAATTAGTTGTGAGCCTCGTAACCTCAATCTAAAACCAAAAAAAGTTAACAATCAGTCAAGCATAATCCTATTTTATTTTATGGGATTCCAAAGTCGTGAAACTGATACACCTGCCAATAAATGAGAACGCAAATCATCAAACTTATCGCAGACCTGGGCAGTTATTACTGTCACTCATCAGTTGGGTAATAAACCTCAAAACGTGAAGTATCCACGCTAATAACATATAATATTTTTAACGACCGATTGCTATTGACTGACTGGTACTAAATTAGTTGTGAGCCTCGTAACCTCAATCTAAAACCAAAAATTTGTAGTGAAATCAACAAAGGCAAATACTGAGAAGTTTTTGAGGAGCTGCAAAATAAAACGCGTAATAGCTATTGGTAATCTGGCGAGTTGCGGTACTTGTAGGATCCGTAAATGTAAATATAAAGGTCCCACAGGTGCTAACTGCTAACGTAACTGGGTAGTTTATATTTAATGGCTTTTTAAGCTTAAATTTAATTGCTTGTAAAAATTTCATGACTAACATGAAACGGCTTTTCCAAGAATTTAGTCTCAATTGTGCAGTTCGTGTATGTTTTCGGTAAAATTTATATATGAATATTTCAGATTTGATCTCCGGGTTTCAACTTTCAACGGGGACCCATGATCGGTTTTCAAAACCCATTTCCGAGTGCGACTCTCTTGGCACAAATTACACTGAAGATGAATGAATGAGCCACGGAGCATAGTAGGTCAATTCCTCGTTTAATCCACGCTGCAGCTGTTGTTTGAGAACAATGGGTTAAAGAAACAAGAAAACAAATTAAAGTGCTTTTTCGCGGAGCTTAGAAATTCTAATAAAAGTTCAATTGTCAACTCAATCTGTGTGGGCTAATTAGGAAGAATTAAAGAGGAGCTCTTTTGCCTCCCAAACAAAACAATTCCTGGCAATTAAAGGAGTTCATTTCATAGGCAAAGAGGCGAACCAGAAATTTCCTATACGCGAATGATTGTGTTGCTCTAAATCTAAAAATTGTCACATTGTCGTATGCTTCTGTTCTTTCAATTTGCAAACTCATTGCGTATGTGTGCAAGTACAATAGTGATTGAAGTAGAACGCATCCAAGTATTGAAAGCCATAGTTCCGGAGGAGCGGAGTTAAAAATGAACAAGTCAGTCGTAGCAGGAAAGTATGTACCGGCAGCGTCAATGGAAATTTAACACATTAGGGTGGTTGCATCGAATATTTAGGTAGGCCTAATTGAAAAGATACTTAATACTAACTTTGGTTTAAGATTGTGACTCCGAGATATTTATGTAGCAGGTATCATAAACATTAGACGAGGACGAGACTAGCGCCCATCAACATAAAGCAGATATTATGAATGAGACCACGTCGTAAAATCTGTCCCTTGCTTACCGTGTAGCAGAGGAGATAGCTCCCGTCTTGGCCAAGGCATCAAGGAGAAAGTCTCTTTCAACAATCAAGGAGTTGACCGTGGACTGGAGACTGTGTTGCATAAACTGTGTATTTTGAAGGATTTCCTTCAAAGGACGTCACCTCAGACTTTAGAGAGAGAATCAGTCTAATAATTTCTGAAGATTGTTGTTGGCATTGCACTTTGCTGCTGTCCAGCTCTTCTCTCAGCGTTCTGTCATCTTCTTGAACGCTCTCGAGCTGAAGTTGAGCTGCTTGAAATGCTTCGCGCATAAGGCCCACAGCATCTTGCAACTGGAATTAAAAACAAACAAAAAGGATAGTAAAAGTGTCATTTAACACTTTCTGATTGAATCCAAACAATATCAATCGAGTTCTGTAAAAGCTCGTTTTTATCTTGAAAATGATCTGTGCGTTACATGTTTTTCATTAAATACTTCGACTTGCATATGGCATAGCAAGCACCCCTATTACAACTTTTACTTCAACCGAATGCACATGGCTGAAGCATGAGATTGAAGCTTCAACCGTCTGTTACATATATCTATGCTTCTCCTTTCGCTTTGATATCCTTATAATTAAATATCACAAATGCTTTCCACTCTTCCGCACGTATGGTTACGGTCGCAATCTGTGCAAACAGTGGCGTCAATTAGTTCAGCTCTTATTATCAACCAGCAAGAACGCACAGATACATCAATAAATAAGAAAGTGCGCCGGTGGTTGTAAAACAGTGATTATTCGATTGTTTATCTATATTCGCCTCTTTGTTCAGTAATTTCCGCTCTATTTTTACTCTGTTCATATCCATATTAAAATCGTTAAATTTCGCATCTTACCACCGGTAATTAATTAAAAAAGGCGTTGTTAAAATATAACAAAGCAAAATACCTTTGTTCGTTCACGCGCAAGGCTAACATACAGAACAGAGATCCCTGGACGCGGATGCAATTTATTTTACCTATTTTTAATGCAATAGCGTTATTGTTAGAGTCCTGTTATTCTGCTGTCTTGAAAAGTCCAGATAGCGCTAATTTTAACGAGAATGCGAAATATTCGAATTCCGGATAATTAATTAGGTTTTCTGGTGTAATCTAAATAATTCATCTTGTACCTCTTGGAATTATCATTCTCATCCATCTTAATAATAAATAACACTTGAATAAATTTGACGCCGCTGTGGCCTTGAGTGCAGTCTACTTGGCTATTTTTGTATTCACAATAATGGTATGCTGTTGGAGCTCTTAATTTTTCACAATTGAATTTACCTCAGCTATATGCGGAAGAAGTTGGTCACGATCAGTCCCATCTTCTTCAACTGGATCCATTGTTAATGGGACTTCAGTTATAGTAAACTCACAGCTCATCCTTGTTTATTTTAATAAATATCCTAGGGCAAACACAAAACACAACACGGAAATACGAGCACATACAAAGATAAACGGGTTTTAATTACAAAACGTTCTTAAAGTCAACGCTTTTCTTCTTCCGCATCTGTTAGAAGAACATAAGCTCAAAATCACGGTTCGTTCACTTGATGAATAGTTCCGTATAAGAAAATTTACGAAACCGCAATTCCTAATTCACAAACCTCACATTCTAAATTTTAATACACAAAAATAATTAGCCCATGCTATGAGTCTCGTGTTTCGGCTATTTCAGTTTGTTAATTCGTTTAAGCCGGCGAAAAGCTAAACTATTGTAATCGTGATTAAATTTTGACCCGAAAAGATTGACACTGAACTTGGTAATTAAACTAAGCTCTTGCAGTACTCCGAAACTCCACAAAAGCATTGTCAATATCCAAGTGAAATATTCCACCGCATGAATGACTAATGATTCGAATCGATGAGTCCGTTGCGAAGGAAAACTCTGTAATACTGCAACTAACAACAGAAAACAGAGCTATGCCATGTCCGCGTCTGCTTCAGCACACGGCGAAAGGTAAACTGGCGAGATCAATATACGGCGTTTTGTAGCTGTGCTTGAGTTCATCCGAAGCACGTTAGCTCGCTTCTGCACTTATTAGGCTTTCCGTGGTCGCTGGTCTGCATCTGGTCTGCAATAATAAATACAGGTAACAGAACAGAGGTAAGTGTATTCAACTGCTCCGCATCTTACCTTGCATTTTTCATTTATTGTGCAGCAGGTGAGGCTGGGGAAGGGAAACGCGGTTATGCGTTATGCCCATACGCGTCTCGTATTGCAGTAGAGATTAGATTGTCTCATTGAAGCCTTTCAGCGTAGCCAGCCCATGCTCTACCTGTCTCATGTAATTGTTCTTCGTTCATCTCATCACGCTTCGCGTTTTATCCTTTACCCTCGACTTCTCATCACTGAACCATCAACAAGCTAACGTTGGTAGTAGTAGGCTTTCCAACCTTGTCTCTTGCTTCACTGACTCCCTCGTTGTTTTGGTGTCTATCATGCAGCTGTGCTGAAGCACCAATAATTTTTGCTGAATCCGAGCAAATTAAGTTCCTAGTCAGAGATCATTTCAGTAGAATAAGCACTTTTAGTTTGGGTGTGAGCTGTTTTGAGCGTGGGTGTCGAGCTGCAACAATACAATCAAGAATCACGATTGCGATCACGACCACGATAGATGAAGCCTCCAAATCTAATCCTGGATGTTCATGTTTACGCTCATCCCTTATACTCCTGCTGAGCATAGACTACCTAGAGGACAAGCACCTTGAAATCAGAGATGAGGATTCATTTCCGTCATCAAGCTTTTTTCATTCCTGGACATTTACTAAACTACAAGCTGCATAATATTGTACAGAGCTCTATGTACCCATACCCATATTAGTTTAGTTTTAACTCTGACAACTGATGAAGTGATTTCAATATTGCTAACTAGTTGTATTATTTCATTCCATTGGTCCATATTTCAACTAATAGAATATGAGCACGATAATATCCTTAAAAGCGTGGATCGTTTTGTAAAGTGGCAAATCGTATAATGTTACAAGAAATTCAAAGAAAAGAAATGCATAAAATTTAAATTAAGTAGGTATTTGTTGTTTTTTCGATGCTGTGAACATACGTCCACCCAAATTTATTTTGAACGAAAGTAAAAGCATATGGGACTAGGTACTTCAGAAATTATATCAGAACAAGAAAATTGAAACGAAAGAAAACCACAGAACACAAACTACAATACTAAAATATAACAGTAAACCATTCGAAGGCAATGCAATGCAAAATGGTACGATACGAAACGCATCGATACGGATCAATAGAATTAGAATTAGAAGCGATAAGAGCGCATGGAAGATTCGATACGAAATACAAAATGATGCGGTACAATAAGATAAAATTCCATACGAATCAAAACGAATAGAAAGGCTGCGATAAGAAAGACGATGGAATATTCAACAAAATGATAATCAAAACGATACACATAAATTAGTACGAAGTACGATACGAAACGAAGCAATTGCTAGAAAACGATACAAATAGAAATGAATACGAAAAACAATTGAAACGACAGAGATCAAATGGATAGGAAGTGAACCGATACAGTACTTTTTATATATACATAGGTATACTTTATAAATATAAGTGAAGCGAAACAATAATCATTTTATAGTCTTGATCTTGACCTCGACTCGAAGATGAGCTGACCTATCGTTTTTATGTACTGAAAGGGTAAATAATTTAAGAGAGCGTCCCACGAAAAATGCTTTCAGGTAGGTGCTACCATCTGTGTTACTGCTGAGGCTTGATGACGAGGTCCCGCGAATTTCTTCCTGAGCTGGAAATAGTTTTCAAGACCGCAACAAACAATAGACAGAAGTGCAACAAAATCTAATTTTGTTCCGAATTTTGTTATTGTATTTTTAACTGCGTTTATCAAACAGAACTAGAAATTATATTTTTAATTACATCGTACACGTCCATGCGGTTGTGTTAATAGGACCTAAAGGTTACGAGCTCCTGCTTGTTTAATCTTCATAGCGAAGCAAGTAGTGATGCCCCGAATAACTAGAAATTATATTTTTAATTACATCGTACACGTCCATGCGGTTGTGTTAATAGGACCTAAAGGTTACGAGCTCCTGCTTGTTTAATCTTGATAGCGAAGCAAGTTTTGCAGTCTCCTGTTACCTGTAATTCCATGCCCGTGTCGTGTCCATTTAAGAGGCGCACGCAACAGATAACGATAACAGATAGATGAGCGACACGCGCCCACGGCTCTCTGTGCCTGTCCATAACACATTACATTATACCTACGTAAAACTTCGTGTAAAAGTTGCAGTTCGAATGGACGTATGCACATTTATTTAAATGATGAATGATGAGATGTCACTTTACGCTTTACAGATGCGAATGCTAGATATCACTAATCAGTAGTCAGTTCGTCAATTACTTTTAATTTGACTGACAACTGATTGTGTTGTCTTTACTCATTGTTGCTGTTCTGTGTTTCTTTCCTATACATAGATCCCAGAATGGTCCTAAGAAACTTATTTCAATTTTCGAGAACCATTGGACTCAATATCAGAGCAGGACAATCAAGTCCGCGGCCCTTCCAGCTCAACCTCCACCAACCTCATCGAGCTCCTGGGTATGCGCGCTGGACTACAACTGCATCACCAGCGCCAATCCAGGTGATCAACAAAATTCCAGCCAATGCAAATAAATACGTTGGCCTTTGGTTGCTTGGAACTTCCGGAATGGTCGTCGGTGCTGTAGTCTTAGGTCAGTTTTTTGTACCGTGAGTTCTGGTAGTACTAGCATAGCTATTACTATTATGTATTGATACATGATACATGAAAGCTAAGTATTCAAATAGTAGTATTGTAAAGTTTTGGTCTAGGTCTAATCGTTATATTCTGTTTAACCTTTATTTCATATTAGGCGGTGTCACACGACTGACAGAATCTGGTTTATCAATGGTGAGTTGGAAGCTATTCGGTGAAAGACCACCCTTCAGTGAGGCGGACTGGGAAGTCGAATTTAAAAAGTATCAGCAGTTTCCAGAATTTAAAATGTAAGGATATTGTCTAGAAAGATCTCTGTCTTTTTTGTCGACTTATTTTGTGGTTTGCTATCGTTCATTGTTCATCCTTCACTTGCTCAGTAAGAATCGTGATCTTACACTGGGAGAATTCAAACGAATCTGGTGGATGGAGTACGGTCACCGAACCTGGGGAAGACTAATTGGAGCGGCGTTTTACATCCCGGCTGCCGTTTTTTGGTATAGAGGCTGGCTTAGCCCGGTAATGAAAATTCGAACAGTAGTTATGGGAGGTCTTTTGGCATTTCAGGTAAAAATACGAAATTGGTAATCCCATTCTGCGTACATATAAATAATATGTTCTTTCTAAATTTAATTGTTTCTTGTTGTTAGGGTTTGCTTGGCTGGTACATGGTGAAATCAGGACTTGAAGATAGATTTCATGGGCAGAGCGATGTCCCTCGAGTGTCTCAGTATAGACTCGCAGCTCATCTTGGCTCCGCATTTGTACTCTATTCGTTCATGTTTTGGGCCACACTGGATCTTCTATTACCACCTCAAGTCATTGAGAAGTCGAAGAAAGCTTTGAAGTTCAGAATATTCGCTCATAGCTGTAAAGGCTTAGTGTTCTTGACAGCGATTTCAGGTTTGTCAAATTGATCGGTACAACTGTCTTTCCCGAATGAAACGGTAAATTGGACTAAAAGCTAATGCTTTTCTTGTGAGCAGGTGCATTTGTGGCTGGATTGGATGCTGGACTAGTCTATAACTCATTTCCAAAAATGGCAGACAAATGGATTCCGGATGACGTGTTAGCATTGTCGCCTGTACTCTCAAATTTCACTGAAAATCCAACAACTGTTCAATTCGATCATCGAATTCTGGTATGATTTTTAATTCCACTTGAGGCATATGATGTGTTTTATTATCCTGACCTGAAGGATTCCGTATTCTGCACTTCTAGGGAACGACTACTTTCTCAGCTATCATGGCCCTGTGGTTATACAGTCGTCGAGTAAAATTGCCTCCTCGCGCATATCTCGCTTCCAATGTTCTAGCGCTGGGCGTAATATTTCAAGTAAGACTGGAATTCTTCATTCAACACTGTGGAACATCCGTTCTCATCGATCAATGAGTTATAAAACTTCGTCTATACTTGCAGGTTGCTCTAGGAATTACTACACTCTTGCATTACGTTCCGACGCATTTAGCTGCCACCCATCAAAGTGGATCTCTTTTTCTGCTCTCCGTGGCTCTGTGGCTAACACATGAATTGAAAGTGCTTCCCAAATAACGTAAATATATAGTATTACAATACAATAAAGCACAGCTGTAAAGTGGAGACTAAAAAACGACCAGAACCATTGTTTCATTTAACTTTTGTCTTATTGTGGATTTTGCTAAATACGAACAGAAATACTTAAAACACCGGCGAACTTATCTAACAGCTTTTAAGATGCAGTATTTAGTTCAAATAATAATCTACAATTTCCATTATTATTACATACCAACATATTACAATACATCAATACAATTGCAAATTTTAATTTGTAATCCAAGTCCAACCAAAATCGGAAAAAATATTTGCCAGAATTTTCTGAAGTAAGCGTCTTGTTTCGGCGTGGTTGAGGTTGACGCTGATGCAGGGCAAGCAGAGCAGGGGTAAGGAGCGCCGCACCACGGAACGGACTGCTCGTGTTGTTTTCTGAGCTAGAGAAGTTCATGCCTAACTCAGAAGGGTGAGCCAAATCCTCGGCACCATTCCATTGGTTTGAATTAAAATTTTCAGTGTCATTCTTGTCTTCTGGATGATTTTCTTCCTGTCATCTGTTTGACCCAGCCCGACATCAGAAAGCAGAGAAATACGATTGCAGATGACAGTCATCAGTTTGCTGAATTGAGGATCAGATAAAAGCTAAAGTTAGTGTTAGGTTATGTGTGTGAGTGTCACCTCGTCAACTGGGACAAATGACAAGTACTGAACACAGCCCACAGCCCTTGAAATTGAAAATTGAAAGTTTTCTTTTACCTGTGAAAGAAGGTTGAAGGTGAAAATTTAGTATTACGCTGTCAGCTGTTAATTCGAAATATGGCATTAGTATTATTTAACAATTAATACATAGGAAGTGCATTCTCTTCCAGGTCAACAAAAGCCAGCGAAGCATTCATTGCGACTGCCTTGGAATTTGGCAGAAGTTATCAATCGTAACCTTAGCGTAGCTCAATTCCCTGTCACAGGCAACAGTTTTTCATCAAGAAGATTCATAAGGATGATGGTGAGTACTACTTTTGTTATTCTTCTCTTCATAAATGTAAGTTGTAAAGTAACCACTATACCACGTACCAACCTTTTTGCATTTTTGTGTGTAAAGAGGAGGTTTTAGATTTCAGTCGAAATAAAATTCATGCCACATTTGCATCGTTTATGTAGAGTAAATGTTCAAATTTTCCATTCCCCGTTCCGAACCGAATACAGAATATAAAACGTAACTATACTAACACTAACTGTATCATTCGTACACGAGTTCCACCGTATAACACTGTTAACTTAACAGTCGTTTCAAACTCCTCAATAGTGACTTAAAAACAAGAAATAAATCAGCATCAAATACATCGGTAATTGAGAATGGAACATTCATAAATTTCGATTTTTTAAACTAAAATGCATACACTTATAAGCATAAAATCAGTTATGACTTGAACAATACAAATAATCACTAAAACTTCTTTCATTTTGCATATAATATGGAGACAGAGAAGAA
Source organism: Ceratophysella communis (assembly GCA_009869905.1). Lineage (NCBI taxonomy): Eukaryota > Metazoa > Arthropoda > Collembola > Poduromorpha > Hypogastruridae > Ceratophysella > Ceratophysella communis. Next base: position 14,294 of record VNWX01000820.1, read on the forward strand.
CAATCAATAAGCCTCGTCTGGTAGTTTATTCTCGACGTTCAAGTTTTGGAAATAGAAGAGACTTGGAAAGGGTTATGTTAGAATGTTAGGTACCTACCTAAATAGATTACTAAAAATATAATTCTCGTTCTGTCATTAACTCCATTTCATGGATTAATTAAGTCAGGCCGTAACTATACATGCGGACGCGGTGCATTCATGAAAAAATATTTTGCTGCGTGCGTATCAAGCCATCATGATGGCTGATTCGCTGATGCATCAGTTCGAAAATTTAATTTACGTACGGAACAAAATGATATGCCTAGCCATAATTTTGTCACCAAAATCAAAAATTAATAGCTTGTCATAAATACAGAGATGTAGGTATCTTAAGCAGCAAGTAGGAATTCTATGATGCTATTCTCTTCATATTGGCATTGCGAATGCGAATTGCGAATACAAGTCGAATTTCTATTTGCTATGTGCTATGTAAATATGAAAGCTGAATGCTCGCCGTCAGGAAGCAGTAGGCAATAATAAGTCCTAGCCCATCATGTGAATCTCGAGTAAATAAATATAGCATTATAATCTCATTTTTACTCTCCGGAGAATGAATGGAGCCTATTAAATGTATTGTAAATGCTAAAAGGGGGAGTATTTTGTAGAAACGAACGGAGATGTGTTATGTATTTATTTATAGTGCAGTATGTACCAAGTTCTCTATGTGTAACGAAGATAAATCATGGAGCTGGCAATATTAACCATTTCTGATAGTACTTAGTGCAGTCTAGCCGAGCAGAGTCAATCACAATTATTATTGTCGCTGCCTAACTTAACTAATAGCACTTAAGTATACTTGCAAAAACGCCCTCGTCTCTCTGTTTGTAAGAAGCTCCAGAAAAACTGTTTGACTTTAATCAGGATTTGCCAACTTCTTGTTATATCTGTTGGGCAAGTCTGGGTGTAATAATGCAGAACGTCTTTCATGAATATTTTACGTTTATTTACTGGGACGAGACAACAAAAAATCGTGCTTATTTTTGGCTTTAAGTTTTATAACTTGGTGATTTATACATTACACACACTTTATAAGTAGTGAAAACCCAATACTCTAATCGCGGTTCTTCTGCCTTGTTTATCCCCGCAAGCTGCTCTAAGATGATTCAGAATGCCTTTAACCGTGGGCCTGAACTTCTGGCTTCCGAATTTGACAAGGTTGCTCAAGTTTTATTCTCGTGTACTTTCGTCTGACTGTCTTTCTCTTTCTTATATCTTCGATCAACAACAAAATATATTTTAGCCCATATATTTTGTTTGGCATGCTTTTTCATCATGCCCATGTTTTCTCGTGTCAGCTTTAGAATGACTCAATTGACTGGTTTAGTTTTTACTACTTACTTATTGCTGGAAATCAACTGCGTCTCATAAATTTTAGTATTAATGGTTTTAATTTTGTTGTAGCCCGGTCGCCCTGAGTCCTCCGACTTGAAGGAGAACACCCTTGTCGTTGATATTTCGGACTCCTTGTCGGAGAGGGATAAAGTCAAATTCACCGTGCATACAAAGGTGAGCTTTACAACTGCAATGACAAAATAAATGAATTATTCAGTGACAAACTAGTATATATCGTTGTTTTCTTCTCGCAGACATCGCTACCTGATTTTGTAAAAGAAGAGTTTTCAGTTGTGCGGCAACATGAAGAATTTGTTTGGCTGCACGATCGATTCGAGGATAACGAGGAATATGCCGGATATATCGTATGTCCCATCTGCCATGAATACCAGAACCACGATTTGAATTCGCGACTTATTTTATACTTTTTGGCATCATAACTTTATGATATTCAGATTCCTCCCGCACCTCCTCGACCCGACTTTGACGCTTCAAGAGAAAAGCTCCAAAAGCTCGGGGAAGGAGAAGGGACTATGACTAAAGAGGAATTTACGAAAATGAAACAAGAATTAGAAGCGTAAGGATGTGATTTATTACCTTTTGAATGTCACGTTTTACACAATGCCTAGACAAAGTCATAAGTACACTGTCGATTCTATTTTCAGGGAATATCTTGCCACGTTTAAGAAGACCGTTGCCATGCACGAAGTTTTCCTTTGTCGCTTGGCTAATCATCCGATATTTAGGAAAGATCACAATTTCCGTGTTTTCCTGGAATACGACCAAGAGGTATGGCAAAAGTTTATACTCATTATGAACTTTCACTTCCTTCCGTTTTTCCCAGATTGATATTTATGAACCTGTGTTTCAGTTGAGCGTCCGGGGAAAGAACAAGAAAGAAATGTTCGGCGGTCTAATAAAATCATTTGGGCAAACAACAGACGAGTTTTTGCTCTCGGCGACGCAGAAGGACGTGGACGAGTTCTTTGATAGTGAAAGAAACTTCTTGATTGACTATCACGCACATCTGAAAGACGCGACTGCGAAGGCGGACAGAATGACAAAGACTCATAAAAGCGTTTCTGACTCAAATATTAAAATCTCGTCAGAATTAATACAACTCGCTACCATTGACACGAACGAGCTGGAGAAGTTTCTGACTAAGTTTGCGGATGCTTTGGAAAAGGCCAGAGTAAGGATTATTTATTAAGGCAGTAAATTAGTATTCGCCAGCATCTGTTTTCCCAACAAATGCAAAATTAATGAATTTATGTCGCTGCATAGAAAGTGGAGAGTCGAGTTGCTTCTGATGAAGATTTAAAGTTGTCTGATACACTCCGCTACTACATGAGGGATTCTAATGCTGCCAAGAATCTGCTCTATCGGCGTCGCCGCTGCCTGGCTAATTACGAGACGGCCAATAAGAATCTCGACAAAGCAAGAGCTAAGAACAGGGATGTCGTAACGGTGAGTTTCATTTAGACCTTACTACCCCAATGGAATAACTCTATACTAAGCTTTCCTTGTGCAACTATTTTATTATGCCTAATGCTGCATAAAGACAATGGATGTAATGGAAGTAAGTTGTTTGGCTAGTTTACATTGAAATGGCCGAATAGTTTAAATAAGTATTCCCAGTTAGTTATCCCTGTATTTCTGGAATCGGCTCTAAAATGCTTTTATAATATTTGCTGCATTTTGTCCATGAAACCATAGGCCGAGCAAGGGCAACAGGAGGCTTGTGAAAAGTTTGAGACTATGTCATCAAAGGCCAAGGAGGAGCTCATTGACTTTAAAAGCAGAAGAGTTGTGGCTTTCAGGAAAAATTATAATTGATTTAGCTGAACTGGAAATTAAACATGCCAAGGTAAAACTTACGGCTAAACAAGTTTTTTTAAAATTATTTCTTGTGAGCAAATTCATTCTGAGGTATTCCTTACTGCTGTGAATTTTTTAAAATAAATATTATTAACTTTCAGGCCCAGGCTCAGGTTCTAAGTGCTGCGATACAGTCATTGAAGGAAGAATAACTTTGGAACCTTCCGGGTTTACATTGTGTTTTCAATTAATGCCTCTAGTTAAGAAAAGCAACTTTCCGCTCGGGATTTTTGTGTCTGTCCAATTTTTCAAGAACAAATATATGCCTAACTGAAATGATGAAACATATTTATTACATTAAGTAATATTATATAGTATAATTAATTATTATACATTCAATAATGCTTATTACTCTTGAGTGATGTTCCCTTTCCGGCACAATCAATGTAAGCAGTTATACCAAAGAGGACCTATTGGCATGCTCGTGCTGTATGTATTGTAAATCATAGATTGAACAGCTCTCAGCTGTCACTGTTTAAATAGTTCGTCTGAAGAGTTTTTCGAAAATTGAGTGAAGATTCTATCCGAATAAAATATTATGCTTACAAAGACATCCTGTTTTGACATCGACTCGATGTATTGTACAATTTTCCTGATTTTACCTATTGACAGCCAGAATGCGGCTAGGTGGTAGGTCTCAACTCAGCATTCACTTCATTCTACGGAGAGGTAACTTGGGTGCCTTACTACGTAAAATGAAACTTTCG
>VNWX01000821.1:0-18248 GCA_009869905.1 Ceratophysella communis
TTGAGAACGCACAGCGGGCTGCTCGTCTAGTGAGATGCTGAGGTACTGAAGCCTCGTACCTTAGGTACGAGGCACGGTATCTTTGAGTAGGTACCTCGGGAAGTACCTATATGTACGGGGCGTCACCCACTTGGATCCGACTGCAAGTGTGTCCGTCCTTGGCGGCTTATGGTCGCGGTTGGCGGTAGGGGTCAGAATAAACTAATAATTGATCTCATTATTTTATTATTTTTTCCCTTGCAGAAGGATCGTACTAAAAAATGGCGGAGCTTGGATTCAGCAGATTCTGGGAGGATATCAAGTAAGTTGTGATTAAAATACATTCATCCTTGTTTTAAGGCATGCAAGTTTTCTTTGCTGGAATTTTTCGTTTTCTGACCTTAATCTTTTTTCCGTTTACAAAACCTGGTTTAATTTTGCTACCGTAGACGTCATTTTGAAACTACTGGACAACCATCCGATCGCAACCCGGAACCAACCGGTGTCCATAATTATCTAACCAAAAATCGACTTTTCTGGCTTCATGTCTTGGTCCGAAGTCTGAGTGTCATTTTTGTGACTACGGAATTCGTTCCGGATGAAGGCTGGCAGTCAACCGAGGTCGCTCATCATCTGGTCTATGGGTAAGCTGTCTAATTTTTTGTGTAGTTTCGAGAATGCGACAATTTAAATTATAGAATATTTTAAGTATTTTTCATGAGATAAGTGCATCTTGAGTTTATCCTTGAGCGAAGCCTAACTCGACCGCCATATGCAAACTGCTTTAAATGATAAGCAAAAAATTAGAAATGCTGTACAGCGAAAGTAAAACCAGAAATAAGGATTAAAATAAAATATTTGTCCTATCAGCGGCGGATACTTGACGTGGGAATGGTCCTATGGTCTACGAAGTTATCTCTATCCTCTCTTGTTGAGTGTACCAATGTGGATTCTGAAAGTGTTACGATTGGATACTCCTCTGGCTTTTGTAAGTGGTTATTATAAAGGAATAAATAAGTTAGCTTTGTTTAATTCGAAACAACTTGTGTTGTATTTCAAATTTCAAACCTGCAGATCTTGACTACTCGGATCATGCACGCAACATTACTCTTCCTCGGAGAGCAGGCCTTCTTCCAATTCAATATCACGAAGTATGGATACAAGTCCGCTAAATGGGGACTGGGTGCAATGATCTCTTGCTGGTTTCTCTTCTATTGTGGATCTCGTAGCCTCACGAATGTCACGGAATTGGCCCTGAACATGATTGCCAGCAACTTGTTTCATAAAAGTACATTATCCATAACTGATTTTAAAGTCAAACATTGCTTTTAAAAATATGTAGGTCTATGTTTTATGTTTGAACTGACTTTTCGCAGGATCTTATCCGTTGTTCACAATCATCCTGGCACTGAATTTTGTGATTCGTCCAACTGCCGTAGTGTATTGGTTGATCTTCATTCCTTCTATTACTCGCCGGCTTCGAGACCAATTTCCTCAACTCTATATCTGCGGTTTTATTGGGTAAGTAGATGTTACTAGGATTACAAGGCCTGTTATTTTTGGAGCTTTTCCATTAGGAGTTTTATTTGCTGAATTTTTACGATGCAAAGGTCTGTTTCTTGCTACACCACCCGAACTTGCAGTTTTGGAGACTTATCTAACTAAATGAACTATACAGATTCGCGTTTTTTAACATTTTTTTTTTCATAATTATCTTCCCATTGATTTCATTCAGGGAAGGACAAAGGTTTAAAAAAAATAATAGCGAAACAATATACAAACCTTTAAAATTCGGAAATGGTTCAGTAAAAATAAAATTTTATATTTGTCAGCCTCGTTGTTCTCGGATTGAACTTTGCTCTGGATTCGTATTTCTATCAACGCTATGTCCTCACCTGGTATGACTTTTTGGACTTCAACATTATTCAGCGTGGGAGTGAGATCTTTGGAACCCATCCGTTTACTTGGTACTTGTATTCTGGGATCCCAAGTATTATTGGATTCAGCGCTTTGCTGGTTTACGTTGCGTTTCTCTTCCGATTTAAACGCTATAAGGACGAATTTACCATTATGATGGTCTACGTGGCAATTTACAGGTAATTACGGCCGTAATAATTATGTAAACATGTGAATATTTTATTCTAAACTCTATAAACTTCACAGCATTATCCCCCATAAGGAAATTCGATTTCTTCTGCCAATTGTTCCACACCTCTGTATGGTTTCGGGTGATATTTGGGAGGCTATTATTCACCATTCGAGTCGGTACGAGGAGCGAATCCGACGGTAAGTACCAGGGATTTCGGATGATAGACTAGGGAACAAATCTGATTTTTCAAAAAATGTTGCGATTCAGTTGTTAGATAGATTAATTAATGTGAAATCTGTTCTGGTTAGGCTTTGTCGGACAGCATTACTTTGCACCGTTTCGGCCAACATCGTAGCAGCGATCTTCTTTTCCAAGTTTCATCAAGCTGGAATCTGGCCTGCTAGCAAGTTCATCTACGAAAACACAAAGAACAATCCAAACGCAACTGTGTGGATCTTTTTGCCATGCTTTGCTCTTCCCGTTCATACGTAAGTTTATTCGTGCTAGAAAATATAGTTGTTTCATGACATTTTAGAAATTCGACAAAGCGTTTACATTCTGTCTACTAGGACCGATTGAATGCCGCGATGATCCGATGCACGAAAAATTTGCTGTTTATCTTAAGATATATACTCCTTGTATTTATTCTACAGATACTTGCATCATCCAACTGCCAAGATCGAGTACTACACTTGTTCTCCAAAAGGATTTGAAGAGGATTCGCAGAATAAGCAGCAAGATGACTTTGAGTATGTTGACCACACCGACCAAGGGATGTACTGGATGCATAAACCCACGGGCTGGAAATTGGATCCGAGATACAAGGACTTCACTGAATATTCACCAGATTATGTCTTGCTATACTCCCGGGAGAATCCGGTAGTCACAGACATGTTCCAAAGCTATTTCTTTATCACCTACGAGCTCTGCTTCACTCACTACCACACGGCATTCCCATTTGACAATGTTGGCGACAGAGTTGACGTCCTCTGCAAGAATCCTCCCGAGGAACAGAGACTAAAAAATGAACAGAAGAAGAAGAGTGAGCCTGTACCTTTGCATTTGGCTAAGATTCTCGAGATGTGAGCCTCACTCTCATTCTCATCTCAATCAAAATTGAAGCAACAATATCTACTTAAGTAACTCAAGATCAATGCAATTACGAAAATTATTGAGAGAAACGACTCAAAAACTGCAGAAAATTAATTGTTTCACTTAAAAGTTTCGTAAATTGTAACCAAATTACTAATTGTAGCTTATTAATAATTCTTCACTCCTGAGTGATATCTAATCCCTGCCATAGTAATGAAATGTATCAACATTCCAGAAAGACTACTACTTAATTTATAAGAAATCGTACAAATATATTGTTGTTTACAATTACTACAATCTTGTATGTGATATTCTGTATATATCTCGTGCATGTTCTATTTCTAAGTCAAAGTCAACTATTGTTTCCGGTGATTGAGGTACCTTAGCATTTAAGACTCGATAATGCAAATCGACAGCATGGATGAATTGATTGGTGCGCTAATTACTATAGGATATTGTATTGAATAACTGCATAATACGACTTGTGTTACAAATACTGTGTGAATGCTAACAACGTTAATTGGTGACCTGCAACTTACTCCATGTATTCACGCCAGATCGAGGACGAAATGTGGGGCTAATTACCATAACTAAATATTATCGTTACAGATTTGAATATAACATTAGCCATTGACGTTAAGAGAGGTATGCATTTTAGATGATACGGAGCAATGATCACAATAAAAGACCTGTTGAATTGAAATATATCTATATTGGATGGCTCGGGGAGAGGAATCGTATTATTCCACATTTTCAACACCTTATTAAGTAAAAATTTAAAATAAACCTTCATGGCACACCAGAATACACGTTTTACGTTATACCCAGCAATTATCACTAAATTAATTATGTTCTCCGTAACCCTATCTAAAAATCATGTATCATTCAATCGTTTATGCCGCAATTGCTAGCCTGACCCTAAATCCCCATATGAAATACCATTACTTATCTAAAATCCATACTTACGAAATCATCTCTAGCAAGCAGTGCCTAATTTTCTTGGGAAATCGAATCAGACTGAAGTAAATCCCTTACCGCTCCTCAGCCTAATTCCCGAATAGGTAATTGTGATTTAATTTCAAATGAGGGAATGAACACGGACTTAGTTTGAACAACAGAAGAGTAGGATTTTAAAAGTCCATAAAAACAGCTTTTTATTTAGAGAACCAAACAGAAGTGAACAGTTATTTTATTCATTGCGGCCTTGAAGCTTCTGACGGTTAATCTTCTTCTTGGAAACTTTCTTCTTAACTACTTCCTCTTCTTTTGGTTTCGAGACAACCTCCTCCTTCTCAGCCAAAATCACTTCGATATGGCAAGGGCTGCTCATGTAAGCTATGAAAATTAAAGGAAAAATAGCATGCGTTTAGTAAGTGACATTCAAAGGGTTACAAAATCAAAGTATGAGTTTTAAGTATGGAATTAGGCTTACGATTAATTCGACCGTGAGCACGGTAAGTCCTCCTTCTCATCTTGGGTGCTCGGTTGACCTGGATGTGATCAATCACAAGTCGATCTGCGTCGAGACCCTTGTTGTCCGCATTGGACTCAGCGTTCTTCAAGAGCTGAAGAAGAAAGTCAGCCGACTTCTTGGGCCAACGACCTTGAGTAACGCCCCATTGCTTAGCCTGAAGCCCAAATAATAGATATCAATTAGTTCAGATATCCCATTATTATGCATCTCAGCTGCACTCAAGTTCCTGCAATTAATATACCTGAGCACATCGACCGACTCCACCGTTGTAACGACGGAATGGAACGCATTCCTTCTTGTCAATCACGTTCTTCAGAAACCTGATAGCACGACGGAGTGGCATCCTCTTGATAGCGGAAGCTGTCTCCCGCGTATTCTGCAAATTATCAATTACCATTAATTATGTAATTAATGCCCAGTTAATGTTGATAGCCGACTTTGAAAATCGTATTTTTTTAAGTGAAATAAGTACACGGATTCAGTTTCGCTTTATCCATTATCTGTCCATTATGGTTCATCTAGATTTTATAATCCTAGGTCTTAAAATCCAAACTCATTTTTAAGGTAATAAAATCTATAAATGCTGTTCATATCTAAATTGGTATTCCTCATTTACATCGTTCTGTTGATAACAAGACAGAAACAACAAGTCAAAAGTCAAAAGACAAATGAGAGAAGGGATGTGGACGCTAGTTGCAAGGCTAAGGTATCCATACCAACTAAACATTGACAATAACAATGTCAAATATCTAGCATCTAGTGTATATCCTCACTTTGCACTTCTCATCGAGTTTTTGACATTATTAGAATCTAGCATCCGACATAACAGAAACAGATAATTATCTGCGCACATGCGTCACATGTCATTACATTAAAAATATGTGCATTTTCCAGCTTTCGTCATTTCAAACTAAGTCTTGTGTCTTGGTTGTCACTTATACGCCTTTGCTGCTTTAATCGGGAAAACGGGTTGCTGATGGCACGTTTTTTCGCATAATTCCATACATTTAACGTGCACGGGTGACAGACGAAGACCAAGAAAAGTAGGGAACACGCGAGTGCTACAACATTTAAGCCACAAGTGACGGGCATTTATTAACTTTGAAATTGGGAAATCATTGCATGGGGAACAATTAACTACGGTATGATGTTATCAGCGCCATGCATGCGGGAGGCGTGCACGCCGGTAAAATAACAGATGTGACCGGTACGTACCTTGAAGTGAACCCTGAGGTTGGATCCCCTGGCCTTGCATGATTTGGAGGGGTTCTCTGCTGACCTAGAGTAGCGGCCCATGTTGAGAGGTCAGGTCGGGTCGAGAGATGAACTACACGGATCTCGAGCGGACTGATTGAAGACTGGGCACAGAGACTGATGCCGGATTGAGCCACGGCGAGCGAGGGAGGCGCACGAATGAAAAACCAACATGGACGCAGAGCATGTTAACATATCCAGCTCTACGAAATGCATACCTTTCTAAAAAATAATCTTAAACATTTTGTGAATTTAATTTATCATTTTCTACTGGTTAATTCTATTTAACGTAAATTACTGTTATTATAAAATCTGTTTAGTTTGTATTTATATGGTTAAAATTTATTTAAACTATATTGACAACGTAATTTAACTTCTCAGCATGGATATGGGCGGTCACTGAGCTGTGTCATTCTTGCACATGCGGTCGGAGCTTGACGCATTTTTAGCCCAACAGATTAGGGTGATTGTTGCATACAAAACACGCTATGCCGAGATCCCAGCTTGGTTCGAGTAAGGGTAGGTGCACACACCATTGTGCTCCTTGTTCATGGTTCCCAGTTCCCATTCACATCTCCTTGTGCTTTTTATTGTCCTATGCATTCATAGCAGAATGCAGCGCAATGCATAATTTGAAAACTAAATAAAATTCTCCGAATAAAAGCCGGCGAAATGTTCTTGCCTTTGTTTTTTCCCATTGTTTCAGGAAAATAGTAGTAGCAAAGTTTCGTATTTGTCTTGTCTACCATCATTTTAGTTTCTATTGCATAGAAATAATATGCTTACAAGTGTCTTTAAGACGTTTCGATGATTTTTTAAAAGCACTATGCACGATGTATGGCATAAGGCATCAACTAATTTTTTCATGATACACAAAAAAGTATTTGTAAGTAATTCTCTTTATTTTTATTAGTAATGTATTTTAGGGAATAAACTAAGGGTAAGCAATAATAAATACCGAATTTCAATGCTAATTAATTATGTATTATGTAGTAAAGCAACCGTAAAGGGCATGCTTATACTTTACTTCAGTTGTGGTGGGTGCGGGTGGTGGCGTTCCTTCTTAATTGCACGCTAGCTACAGGGTAGTTCACAGTCGCAATCGCAATACAACATACAACACAAAATAATCCATATCATCTTTTATCTGAAACCTTTGCGTTTGCATATTCATTAGCTACATAAAATTAGCCCAGTGATTAGAAATATAATGAGTTTCAATTATTCAATGATTAAAAAATAGAGTCAAGTAGCAGGTGTCCTGAGTCCTGATGATTTGAGCGGAAGCGGATTACAGCGCAGCAGCAGCAGCGGCGTCTGAAGGTAGCTATTATGAGCGACCTTGCACACCGGTTTTGTTGTGACTTTTGAATATCGATTGGCGGCTGGCTGAGGTACAGCTGAGACTGGAATTCTTGCATTTTCCATTTTAGTGCTTTCAATTTTGACGAAGTTATCTCGAAATATCAAATTTTAATGTTTGACCCAAATTAGTTTTTACTTTATACAATTGACAGTATGGTCGGAGGTCGTCGAGAGAGTTTCCACAGCCATAACAAGTCTTGTAAGGTAAGTGCGTCGTCAAACAAATCCAGTAAATATTTACAAGCTTTCTATTGGCTAATACAAATTTGAAAGTTAGCATTCATTACATTTTGGAATTTAGCCTTACCATACCAATACAAAGTCTTCTTAAGCCCATGGGCAGCTGTAGAATCTCGAATGTCAAATGTTGAGGGAGCCGCTAATTATTTACATTTATTAAAGCGTAGCTCTTCTGGTGGCAGCATTTCATATCGCATAGGTTGCTTTCACCTTACTGCTGGCAACTAATAGAAATACAATCCTGTTTTCTGAATTTATAGAAAATCTATTCACTGCGAAATGGAGTTCGTGGAACTGGGAAAATTGTATACGCCTGGCAAAGGTCATCAGGAACCCTCATGGCCTCTGCCGTTGAAGGAAATCCAGTTGTATTTATACACAATCGCCAGGGACATATTCAGCAGCAAATTTCTATCCAAGGGTTAGTGAAACTAAGCTAGGAAGGAGTATACCTGAAATCGAGCTAGTCACTTGAAAGTTGATTGATACTGGAAGTTTGATGTTCTCAGGAATTGCACAGCCCTGGCTTGGGACGAAGATGGGGATTTCCTCGCAATTGTCACTGAAGGAAGCAGCGTGATACTGTTCTGGGAATCTCACAGCAAGCGTCTCACAGAAATTGACTCGAATATCAAGGATCCAGGAACTTGTTTGGCATGGTCAAAGGCTGGAAAGATCTTTGCTTATTGTACTAGCAAAGGAAATTTGTTGGTGTATAACCATAGAACGATGAGGTTTGTAAATTATGCAAGTCTTGTTTGACATACGCATTAGCCATTATGAATGTATCCAAGCCATTACATTCCTGGTTTATTTTTAAACGCAACCGAATTTTACCAGTTTACCAGAGAAAGGGCATTTATTAAATATTTTCATCACATCAAACTTTTGTTTTTCAATTTTAGGAAAGTTCCGATTATCGGAAAGCATGCCAAGAAGATCATTTGCTGTGCTTGGTCAAACGACAATTGCCTGGGCCTCGGGACTCTTGACAATCTGATGAGTGTCAATACAATTGACGGTGATGCAATAAAAACAATTCAGCTTCGTGGAAAACCGCATGACATGAAGTTTGGACAATTGAAAGAGGATCACGCTAGCTCAGGAGGATTGGATAATACGGTTAGCAAAATATTACCTAGCAGTGAAGTATATTTGAGATTCGTTTGAATATTTTTACTACTGACCTGCAGATCAGTGTAATAGTCGGCGAGAAGACACTCTATTTGCTTCGGCTAGAGGATCAAGCGCAAGCTGCTCCACTCGAACTTGGCTTTCAACAGCGTTATGGGAACCTCGTTGCTCATCACTGGCATGGAGACGGCTATATTTTAGCTTCTTTTTCATCAGGATTTATCGTCACAATATCCACGCATCATCGAGAAATCGGCACTGAGCTTCTATTGATTGAACTTGAAGCCGATCCGCTACGATGGACGGCAATGTGTGACCGTACTTCTCAGGTAATTCGCGGAATAAACTAATATATTTTCGTTGAAACAATGTAAGGCATTGTCGAAAGTTTTGATTTTCAATTCTTATGGTTTTACGTGCATTTCCAGATCTGCATTTGCTTTGGAGACACTCAAGTAGAAATTCGAAGTACAACGGATCCAAACCAAATAGCATGTGTTGCGGATATAGAGGATGAAGGGCGACTCCGGCCAGCTACTTCTTGCCAGTTCAGTGACGACGGTCAACTCCTTGGCGTTGTGACGATTGCTGGGGATTTACATGTTTTCTTGACATCCGTTCCACTACTCGGAGCTAGCACTGATCACTTCGTAATTCAAATGAGCTCTCTGACGGAAGTTATAATCCACACGTTGTTTCCTCAACAAGAGTCAATAAATAGCTACGTCCTGGCACTGGACATCGAGCCATCTTTTGTGTCAATGGGACCATGTCATATCGCCGTTACACTGAACAACCGAGTCTGGTTCTACAGCACAACTGATCTTCTGAGTGATCCTGCCGTTGATCGCCCTGTTTGTGTCAAGGAATACAATTCTAACGTCATAGCTGTCTGCTTGAATGCGGAATATGCTGCTACAATGTCTGGAGATAAAGTTTATTTGCATTTTGTACGACCTTTGTTGCATTGGACAATTTTACAGAACTCGGCGGGTATACAAAAATTGCTATTTTTTCAGATTGACGGAGATCTCGAAATCGAAAATCGTGAGGTGAAAGTATTTCAAGAACCAAATACAAAGCAGAGCAGTAAAATTACGTGTCACTGTATGACGAAAGAATTTCTGGTTTTTGGGACGGATGTAAGTTCAACTTCAATGCATATTGGTATTTTAATAATCGGCACAATAATGGGATCATGATTAAATCATAGCAATTACGAGAATCATTTGAATTTCAGGCAGGTATACTGCGATTCTTCCACATTCTAACCTGGGAAGAAATAAATCACGTCACAGTAAAGGCTAAATCGAAATTAAAGTCGATCAATCCAGATTTGTCAGAATGCAAGTACGTCATCTTTGACCGAGATGGTCTGGCCTTTTTATTTGACATGGTATGTTTGGCACGTCGAATGTATACAAAACATTTACGGGCATTTCTTATTTGTTTAATTTAATTCAATACAGCGCAGTGACACCGTCGCACCAATTACATCCTTCCCAAGCCGTGTAGACGTTGTGCTTTGGGACAGAGATGACTTGTCCAAGGAAATCTTCATTACCTATTCACTGGGAACTCAGAAGATTGACGTTTTCATTGTTTGGAAGGACATCATTGCAGGCCAAGGGATTCATCATGTTGAAACCATTCGTGTTTTCTCTTCTGTGGATAATTTACCTGTTCTTCTACAAGACGGCGTTATCTATTCTCAAACCTCAACTGGAAGATTGGGGAAGACTATGAACATTTACACGGATCGTCCAGAGTTCTCGAGTAGCTCTGCACAAGCTCATGAAGCTAAATTGAGTTGGCTAATTGGGTTGCGGAAGTACAGAGACGCCTTTGATGTTTGTGAGATGAATAAATTGAGTACGGAATCTTGGATCAAATTAGGAAAAGCTGCGGCAATTAATTTGGATCTTGAAATCGGTAATTTAAATGGATTTTCGACTTTTTTCAAGAATTTTTTAAAATAATACTGTTGCTGTTCCGTTTTCGGGAGTTACTAACGCCATAGTATTCTTAATTGCAGCAATCAAAGCATACAACCGACTTGGAAACTACGCTACAGCTTTCAATCTTGCCGAGGTCTTGGATGAAGACGACTTGAAGCTTGCATGTGGCCACATTGCTCTGAATATTTCAGATTTTGACCTTGCAGAGAAGTGCTACTTGTTGTCCAGCGAGAAGGAATGGGCACTCAGTATGAGATGTGATCTTCATCAGTGGGAAGATGCTCTTGGTTTAGCAATGAGCCATGCACCATACCTATGCGCTGGAATCTGTCTAAAATATGCTGAAAGTGAAGAAGACTTGTAAGCTTGGCTTTACCTGAAATATACATATCTGAATTCTAGAGGATCGTGCATTAATTTTTTTCTAAAATTGGTATCAGAAATAATTGGCCAAATGCTCTTCTTCTCTACGAAAAGGCGAAAGAGTATGCACAAGGTTTTGAAGAATGGAAGGACGTGGAGAAAGCCGATAGTGGAATTGCTCGAAATTCCTTAAGATGCGGACATATACAGCGCGGAATGGAAATCGTATCTGTATCGACTAACATTCCACTCAAACTGGAATGTGCTGAGATATTGGAAAATACAAAGGTATGCTGAGCATCGATGCTATGATTTTGTTTAGATTTTGAGGTTTTTGAGTTTGATGTACGTGTTATTTAATGCATTTTCAGTTCTTGAGTGATGCTGCAATTCTGTTTGAAGGTGCTGGGGAATTCGACAGGGCAGCATCGCTGTACATTCGGAATAAGCAATGGGACAGAGTAGCAGCCATTCTGCCGGGAATTCATTCGAATAAAATTCATCTGCAGTATGCTAAGGTATCAATATCCTGGGACAATAACTAATCATTTCACCAGCTAGTGGATTTCAAGCGCCTGTCATTGTTCACAGGCGAAGGAAATTGAAGGCAGCTACGCAGAAGCAGCTGAAGTTTATGAAGAATCTGAAGATCTGAGCAGTGCTTGTCGCCTTTATTTAAAATCGGGAAATATTGACGATGCAATTAGAGTGGCAAAAGAAGCACATCGTCCAGACATATCCGTGTTAGTTGCAGAATATCTGGATCAAAAACAGGATTTGGTAACTGGAATACAGTTCCTCCTTCGTTCTGAGTGTTATGAAGACGCTGTAAAGCTGGCCTTCAAATACGGCAAATACGAACTCCTGGCTGATCTGAGCATGGCTTACGTTGAGGACGAAGCTCCAAACGGAATAATGCCAATTCCAATAATTGAAGGAATCGCACAAGCTGGAGCTTATTTTGAGTCTCTCAAAGATCATTTCAAGGCTGGCAAGTATCACTTCATGGCTGGTGATCCAGATAAGGTAATAACGACAAGGAAACAATTGCTGATCAGTTTAGTTGATCTCTTTTTCCCTTGCTCAAACAGGCCTACAGGATACTCATGAAGGCAACTATGAGTGGAATGATTTCAAACGAAGAAGAATTTATGAATCTTTTGATCAAGGTTACTTTGGAACTTTGTAGACTCCGGAAAAGCAGTGATGCGAGGCGTGAGCTAGTTGAATATTTACTTGGAGAACGTGATGGATATCCTAAGGTAATTGACATTCCTGACTCTTCAAGATGAGCATTGTTTATAACTGATTCGTCAATTATTGGGTTTCCTAACTGACACAATTTTCAACAGGATTTAAAGTATATTCTGGAATTCTATGCCCGTGGAAAGTATACAGTCGAGGCAGCCAAGACTTGTTTGATTTACTGCAAAGATGAACTTCGAATTGGAAACGTTGACAATGCCCAGAAGATGTACTTGCAAACAATTAAGAATTTGCGAGATCAGTCCAGGAGAACTATTCCGAATCCCCTTTACCAAGGGCTAAAGGTAGTGCATTTCCTCAAAATTGCAAAACTGCATTCAACTTTCGGGAACAACGAAATGGCTGCCAGACTTTTCAAAACTGTTTACAACTATTATGAGGACTTTCCGCAGCGTAAGCATTTAGTCTAATTACTCGGAACGATAACTCATGTATCTCTCATGCGCTTTGAATTTCTATCCCCGTTTTAATTTGTACTTCCAGAAGCTATTGGAATACTTACGTCAACAATCATCGAAAACTACAAATGTGGACTCAAGGACACAGCCATTGCAGCTTGTTATATAATTATGAAACCGGAATATCGTCGAGAACTTGCACCGGAATTCAAAGAAAAGTTTGAATTCATCGTTAGAAAATATGGAAAGTCGAAGACGGAGGCAGTGGACATTGACGACTTGATTTCAGCTTGTCCCAATTGCAGCGCGGATTTACCGAATTATGATTTACACTGTAAAATTTGTACAACTGAAATTCCGTACTGTATTGTTTCGGTAAGTAATGACCTATAGCTGATTACCGTTGTTACAGTATATATGAATGCCATTGATCCTTATTCATGCGGTTAATGACAATACTCAGGGTCGGCATATTTTGGCCGATGACTTCGCCTATTGCCCATACTGTGAATTTCCTGTAATCAAGTCTGAATTCATAAGGTAAGGCTCGATTTTGTATTTAAAAGCATTTCCAGCAAAATATAAATTCAAGGTTGAAATAGGATTAGCTGCGTGGCTGAATTATGTTGTGTTTCGTACTTTTCCAGAATGTTTGATCTGATGTACCGAAGCTCAAATGACAGGGACGTAGCTTGTCCTATGTGTCAAACGTCGCTATCAGTGAAGGACTTCGAGGATGAATATAATATTGAAGACTACTTAAATAACAAGTGGATTGACGTGAATAATGATCTCTTGAAATCAAATGATGCCGTCCCCGACGCCGATATAAGTATCGACAAAAACACTGTTCGTTAGGCGCTATATTGAGTCACCGTCCAAGTGAATCCCAAGCTTGTTTCTTTTTTGCAAAAATATGTAATTTTTCTAGTCTATTTTAAAAGGTCCAGTATTATGCATTCCGTCCTAGTCATGCCATAGCAAATTAATGAGCTACGAAAATTAAAATTATGACCATATGTGAACATGAGACGCATTTTATGCAGAAATATACCAACAAATTTTGAAACACAGCTATTAAAGCACAAGGCACAAATAAAAACTTGTCACAACAGAATTTTATATAAATGAAATAAGCTATTTTTCAAGTTTGAAATTATTCCATTACATTTGTGAGCTTATTTATAAATGCGTTTCGTCTGGACTAGTACACTTAAGTAAGAGCTTGTATGTAACGAGTCGGGATCGGGAGACTCATTCAATTCATTTTAATTACACTTTTATTTGCTTGTTCTATTCTAACATATCAGTGCAATTAAACGAACACGCATGAGATTCTCTGTAGACTGCATTCCGCCTTTTACCATATATTCCACGCTTGCGGGTGTTAAAGGCCTAACCAGCAGATTTAAACGTAATAATTAAATCGCACACAGTTTCGATAATAAGCAAACCGTAGATTTCCAAGAAAAAAGAAGAACTAGCCACGCTGAATAACCCACCTACCCAGTACTCAATTGGAGTACATGACCGAAAAAAAGAAATGTCCAGCTTTCGTAGGTTCGGTTGATTCTTCAAAAAGGATGTGGGATATTCAATTGATTTTCGTCGCATCTCGAGAACTTTTCGGAAACAAAATTCTGTAATGAACAGGCAAACCAGTACTATGAGCAGACCCAGAGTTGAGACTAATGGTAGTTTCACGTTAATTATGACTATGAAGCAAATCAGAAGTGTTTGCAAGATAATGTTGATGGTGTAGCCAAATAGGATTCCGACTTCGCAAAATTTTTGTGTCACTAAATTTAGAATTTGTAGTTTACGGAAAACCAGTTGGTTGGCGTTTCGCGTTCTCAGCGAACATCCTGGTTTCCATCTGAAAAGCATTAGAATCCATGACACGTATCTGGCAACGATAATTTGAAAAAAAATATATGAAAATGCTTTTTAATGTTTACTTAAGGCATTGCATCCAAAGTGTAAGAGAATTTGCGTACAGAGCGGAGGTGTAAAATAGGAACGCTACAGTGGAAACATTTATCGCAATTGCCATGGTTAACGCGAGAGCAGATCCCAGGTTGATTGACCAATTTTGACGGATTCCGGAGGACCCAAATCCAGTTTGAAGCACGAAAATCGCGATCGGGAATCCAGCGAAAGGCAACACAGAAACTGCGGCATTAAAGATTGGTAAGATTCGTTCTAAACCGTCCTTGTTCGTCGTGACTTTGTAGATTTTTACTGTAAGTTTACAAAAACATATTCCACATGTATATTGACCTTTAAGCTATAATCTGAGTAGCTTGTAGCTTTCAAGGCTCCATTAGAAATTGTCGCAAGATTTCATTTTCGCAACAGAACCTTAACTTACCAAAATCAGCTTGTATATTTTGCAAAGCGTTGACGATAAGAAAATAGTTTCCACGACCAAAGAAGAGAAGGACTTGAATTCCAAGACATAGTGCAATTATGGCCAGACCTGTGAGAATACACAAAGTAAGTACTGAACCAGGACTTCCGATTAAAATCCATGATATTAGGCCTATTGCCATCCCGACGAGAGCCATCAAATTTCCAGCTAAGGTGCACTTGTAAGAGCTCAAGTGCGGTGTGATTTCTAATTGAATGACCGATTTATCCGTGTCGTTCACTATTTTGTACGGTATTGCATTTATCAAATATGCTAGTTTCAGGACTTTCTTGTAAAGACGATTGGACTTTTCAGAAATCATTTTGGTACCTTCGTATACGAGAGGATTACAAGTACTAGACGCTTTTCTGCTTCCATCCTAGCCGCTAGCGGCTTTGTCTAGAGCCGCCATAATAAATTCGTTTGAAGCTCAAGAACCGCCCAAATTTCTGAAATTATATGTTATCGTAAAACAACGGAAAGCAAGTTTCTTTCAACGTTTCCAGAAATTGAAAAGCGGTTGATAGCATTTTCTTTTGAATGAATTGCGTATGGCGTATTATATCATAGACCGTGACGAAGCATGACCACTGACCAGGGACTCAAATGTACTACGTTTATTATAACTAGCATACCTTATAAGTATATGGCTGGGACGTTTTCCGACACGTGCTTGGAACACTCTTGACAAGAAAACAGGAAGTTGAGTATGTTAGACGTCTAATTCGTATGATTAGCCATGTTTTTTAACTCAGAAATGTAATCAAACTTGTATAATCTCAAGAATGATTCCCAATTGACGGACACGTTTATCTGAATTTCCCTACACGCGTTTCCAATTCAATAAAGTGTTTTGACGCTGATCTCCTATACTTACTAAATCTACATTATTGCCCTGAACTGATATTTGTCAGTCTTCCTGGCGAAAACCTATTTGTAAAAAAAAAAATTCCTCGGTTTGAAAATCGGTGATTTGATTACTATATAATGCTAATAGATTATTAGCTTTTTCTCCTCTACGAAATTCCATTCACCATTTCCAGATATTTTATAGTACACAAAGCTAAGCCAATCGCACGTTTGACTATTGACCTTCCCGTGCACTGTTTCTTATGAATGGATAAATGTATGACTTTACTATGAATCAAATAATTTAAATCCAAGTCCATGCCTTGTGTTAATTTAAACAACCGACTAAGGTAGATATTATTGTGTTCCGAACCAACACCAACAGATGCGTACCGTACACGGCTGTCAAAATCCTTCATTCACGCAGAAGTTCATGGCAGTTTATTTTCCAAGGCTGTATGAGGATCTAAAGCTCGGATTAAGCCCGGATTAATTAACAGATATCATAATGGATGTGTGTTTATGCATTTACTGTTGGAACTAAATGAATATCATCTTGCTTACTGCTTAAGATTAGTTGTGACTATGACTAAAGATCAGACCTACATTACTAGGAACCCGAATCTACTGTGTGTGTGTAACTGAAATATAAGTTTATCAACGGCTTTTAGAATTTCAAAGAGTAGTTTAGAAATACCAAGTTGTACTGCGATCGAGTAACCAGTAAAATTTATCTACCAGTTCAGGGCGCAGTAGGTTTAAAATTACAAATAAATTCTGAGTTTTCGCATGCCAGTGGATCGAATACTGTGACATGGCGGTGGTTAGAGGGCTCAGAATTATTTCTTCACTTCTTTGCTGGATTCAAGCATGCAATAGCCTTCAATCAAACACTTTGGCGTTAAGAAATCCCATTAGAATTGTCACAATACTGGTAAGAACATTTTTGTACTTCAGAATAATCGGGGAAATATTCATAATCACTGAATAAAGCAGTTTTTATCGTTTTTCCAGGATCCTCCATACTTGAGTTTGAGACCAGGTCTAACCAGTGATGAATTCAAGGGAAATGATCTGTTCGAGGGCTACTGCAAGGACGTCGCTGAGCTTGTCATGGCTAAACTCGGTCTCCCATGTATGTACGCAGCGCATTGAAGGAAGCTGTCAGAAATTTCGAACGTTTCCAATAGTTTAGTTTCTATAGATCTAATTTTTTGGAAACAGATGAAATGCATTTAGTGAAAGACAGCAGTTACGGCAGGCGAGTTGGAACTGAGAACTTCACTTCTTGGACCGGAATTATCGGAGAGATCGTTAATAACGTAAAAATACTTCGTAGCTGATAGCCCCTAATTTAAAAAACTGGTCAATATACCAATCCTGTTTTGTTCTAAACTTGTTTACAGGAAGCTGAGCTAGGTATTTCCTCCATGTCGATTACCGCAGAACGAGCATCAGTTGTAGACTTTTCCCTGCCTTTTATTCAACTTCGCCTGGGAATCCTACTGAAAGCCCCTTCAGTGGAATTACGAGAACCAGGACCCTTTCATTTCCTGGACCCAATGACCCCGTTGCTCTGGAGCACTTTCATCCTGGTCACTATTCTCCTGTTTGTGCTGCTTTATGTCATTGAGCGCCTGATTTTGCACCACGCTGATCCACGCAAGCCAAGATCGAAGATTTTCATCGGTTCACCCAGAACAAAGGCCGGCAGATGGGTACTGACTACGGTTATCGCTTATATTGTTACTTTCATGGCGGCTTACACAGCTAATTACGTGGGCGGCGACTTGAATAGCCAGAAAATGGAGGTCATCAAGGGCCTGGAAGATTTGGTAACGCAGAAAGAAATTCAGTATACCGTTGTGAAGGATGGCTCTACCGCAGCATTTCTAATGGTTCTGTTCCAACTTCCAACCTTGTATGAACTAATCTGCAGTAAATTCATATTGACTTGAGGTGTTGTCTATTCAGAATTCTCCCAACCCGACTCACATCCAGCTTTACCGAAATATGAAAAAAGACGAGACTTTCACTTCTTCGACTAATGAAGGAATTCGTCGTGTGCTTAACGGTAAAGTGAGCTTTCCCTATGGCAATAGTCATGTAAGGCTTTTATGATTAATCCTAATGCTGTCTTTTAAGGGTCAAATGCATTCATCACGGAAGAGGTGAGTGCCTTGTATGCCGTGTCCCAAAATTGTGACTTATCCATGGCTCCATTCACTTTCGGACCACTAAAAGCCTTTGGGATTGCTGTGCGACGTGGCCTAAATTTGCTGTAAAAACTAGTAACGCAATGAGTCTTTAAATTGTGATACTTATTTACTAGGTCAAACGGCTTCGTTTATTTCTATAGGAAGCCGATAAACCTGGC
>VNWX01000822.1:0-18227 GCA_009869905.1 Ceratophysella communis
ATATATCATCCTGCCTAATTGATCACTAGACTTCGAAACACTAAACTAAGGTTTTATTTAGTGGCCTGGGTTTTGAGCTCGGCAGGATTTGGAAAATGATGAGCAAATAATAATAACAAGATTGATCTCATTCAACGTTCATAGCCCATGTGAACTATTTTTTTTAAAGCTTTGACTCTAGCCTCATCAAGCTTAATAATGCTTCTGTGAACTTATGCGGATTTTTGATAGGCTTATTAAGAACAAGGCAATTAGGTTAATAGTAAAGTAACGTCGATCTGTAAATTCCCAGGCAACTTGGCGTGCAGGCAAGGCTTATTAATTTCGAAAACAAGCCAGGAGATGCGCAATATTCAGGCAAACGGATTAGGATGCTTCCCAAGGTTTTTATGAAAAATGAAAGTTCCGTATTTAAAAAATTATATTGCAAGCGTATTTCAAAATTAAGATATATTTAAAAATTGGGATATTTGTACAAAGATGCGTACTTTTTGGCACATTGAGATCTCAAATCTCAAGATGTTTTTGCAGCCCAGCCCATCCACATACCTTATACCTTGCAAAAACCTTGGAAGAAAGCATTTTGCTTCGCACACACTTGAGTTTGACTCAAAGACCCTTGTACTAGATATTACGTGTGCAAGGGAAGGTTTTGGGCTTTCTGCATGAAAGCGTTAACGTTTTGAGACGGAAGAAACGGATTTAAGACGTCTATTCAATTCTCTTGTACTTCTTATTCTTTAGCAGAGAGGCGAATCCACGGCAATTTCCAGATAATGCTCTCTGCAGCCTCATTACGCAACCCATTGTTAGACCAACTCAAGGCAGGCACACACCACCTGTCTCATTCAGCACTATTATGTCAGCCCAAATATGGAATCTATGGCTATATTTGCACTAGCCAAAAAGTCATCACATCACATCAGTGGACTGTCACTGTCATATTATGACGATAACGGGTCGTGTCAGACGTCAATTCTTCCTGTTTATTTGATTTCTATCGCTAAAATGGCGATATGTCAGAGCAATTGGTGTTCCGAACTTTGAAAATAATTAAAAATTTAAATATTGTGATGACAGGGTACGGTTTTGCAAATGGCGGAATGAAACTTCCGAATATCTTTAAAAGTTTATGCTATTTAAAACAATACGAACTCAGCCTGCGAAACTATTCCATTTTAATTGTACTGAAATTAATTTTAATTTTTTTTAAAATTTATGAACGCCGAACTCACCAACACCAAGTACTTTAAAAAATTATTCATACCTATGTTCTTCGAAGACATAATCAGCTTCTACACTTCGTCAAAACGAACTTCAGATTAGGATTCAAGCAAAGATTACAGATTGCATTAAATCTACAAATACAATTTGACAATCACCGGTCCTCAGAGATCCTTTTCTTCGTTGTCATTGCCGTGAGGAAGTCATCTAAATAGGGTTCCACCCAAGCTTCCTTGCATTTTGTTATTATTCTGAGCCTCCAAGTCTGGTAGTGAGACAAATGCTATCCAGTTCCACTTGAACAAGCACAAGGCTTCAATTACAACTTCCTATTTGAACATTTTGAACGGGCCATGTTGTAGTAATGCTTTAATAGAAAATTTAATTTTTTATGTCCTGATTGGGAGGTGGAGGCTCAGGAAAAGGAATTTACTACAATCAAAATAGAATAATATTTAATCTTCTTCTTTTGAATGAGCTTACTCAATCTTATAGTGTAAGTAATGTAATCCGAGCCCAGATGTACAAATGGCTTGAACACAATTATAAAGTACAACTAATAAGTCACAGCTCATGGTTCATGTGGCACAGAGCTAGCTCAGGAGAGACCCATTTCAGTCTCTGTAACCTGACATGGACACCAGTCTTGTGGGACCCATTAATTCTCTAACTAACATTGAAAACAGGGCTTGACTGAATGGAGTGAATAGAAGACATTCCCTCCATGTCAGTTCCGGTCCAAGGAGCTCTCGCTTAAGAAACGATACAATAGACCTGGGTCGACGCTGTGGCGAGAAGATGCATATAGAAAGAAGCGTTCACGAGGCCCAGCTTTGTACTGTGAATATTTAATTCGTTTATTACCAAACTGCACGAATTGGAATTAATTGTGGTTTACCAATTCCATGCTGCAATTTGCTCAACATTGAGCAATATTATTAAAATTTGCATATTATTTCACTTGTACTGAAAAATTGAGCTCTAAGCATGAACAATACAATATAAACTAGCAGCTAGATCAACCATGATCATGAAAGATACCTTTCCCTTATCCTTGAGCTTATTCATAAGGGCTTCGTGGTCAAATTCGTCGACACAATTTGGATGATCCAAGAGCTGGAGTTCATGCAAGTACTTGCTTGACCTTTTCCTCTTTCCGCTCTATACTCATTTCAGTAGGTGAGAGGTATTGGTAATCTTCTGGTGGGAGGCCTTGGTCGCCTCGAACGACGCCACCCGATCTGACTGAGTAACCAGAGGTTCCAGGATGACCTGCAATGCCTTGATCACCAAGAAATGCTGAATGACCTGGTGAACCTCTCGGACCACCTGGTCCAGGCAGCCCTCGAGCTCCGGATGATCCTTGGCCGCCTGGCATTCCAGCAGAACCCCGGTTACCAGGACTTCCACTTCCTCCGGGCATTCCTCTTGAGCCAGGTTGGCCTGATGCACCAGGTCGGCCATGGTGAACCAGCGTATCCTGTAGAGCCTGGAGATCCTGCTTGGCCTGTTGAACCGGCGTAACCCGGAGAGCCAGCGTAGCCTGGAGCCCCTGTTTGACCCGGAGAACCGGCGTAGCCCGGAGAGCCAGGTGAACCAGCGTAGCCTGGAGCCCCAGGAGATCCTGCTTGACCTGGAGAACCGGCGTAGCCTGGAGAGCCAGGAGATCCTGCCAGACCAGGATAACCAGGGGAGCCGGCGTAGCCAGGAGACCCCGACGATCCCGCTAGACCTGGAGAACCAGGCGAACCTGGTGAACCAGCTTGGCCTGGAGAGCCAGGCGATCCTGCATAACCTGGCGATCCTGGGGATCCGGCATGCCCGGGAGAACCTGCTTGACCAGGAGTGCCGGGGTATCCTGGACTTCCTGGGGATCCTGTTGATCCAGCATACCCTGGAGAACCAGCTCGACCAGGAGAACCCGCTTGACCGGCACCCCCAGGTCGCCCTGGAGCTCCTGCTTGACCTGCTAGACCTGGTGCACCTGCGTATCCCGAAGATCCTTGTTGACCTTGTGGACCTCTTGGTCCTGCATTACCGGATTCGCCCTAGAATTTTAACATTAAAATCGGTGTTAATTCATTAGTTAATAAATCAATACACTACTTCAAAACAATACATATCTGAATCGTGGTTGCCGATTTGGTACACGACATATGGAGAAAGTCAAGCTAAACATTCAAGCTTGAACAAAATGCTTTCAATAAAATTGCTTACCTGTGTAGCATAATCTGCTTGGGTATAATAATCCCGATTAGCCAAAGCTGATGAGCGTCTGGACGCTGAATTATAGTTACCTGTAGGAATTCGTCTTAGAACAACGCGGCGACATCCTACATAGAAACGGGGGCCAATTTTTTTCACCTGATTATTTGTTTTTTATAAAATTTAGGGTATAATTTCGATGCAAACTTACCTTTTGGACAGACCGGGGTATTCCCAGAGCCAGGTAAACTTCGCTTACTAATTAAATGTTCAGATTGCACGGTGTTTTCGGAGTGATTGATACACTTCATATTCAGGTTTAGAATAACGAGTGACTGACAAATCATAATAGAAATTAGCACAGCAATTAAAAGAGTCGTTGACCAACGCGCCTTTTCCTTTGACTCTTCCATAGTGATCTATGTGGCTCACGCAAGCTGAAATAAGAAACTAAATTTCTGAATGACTTATGATTCCGATTAAAGTTACTAGAAAATTTGCAAGTTCAGTAGGCATTATATCAGCTCAAAAGTTCATGTTATAGTGTTTTCCAATATCTAACTGTTAGGGTCGTAAAACGAGAGGTCAATGTCAGACCTCGAGTCAGAATGAAATTAACTCGTACTCTCAATTGATAACACTTTGTTTCGGAATACTAAAATACACAGACAGGGAGAGCGTCTTATTAATCTCGTGCTGGCTGTCCATTCGCATCTCGCATTCGCCCTCTACAAAACTATTATGAATTTGCTGGACTGTTTGCCACTAGTAAATTTAGAAATGTTGAGAAACATCAAACAGGTTCTACAACGTTAGTTCTACAGAGTTGGTGATCAAAATATCACCGCGTATATAATACAAGGCCGTAGTAGAGTAGTGGTACATTTTTCGAATGCCAATACTCTGCTTGACTTTAGCAAAAAAAAAATTGAATTTCTTTAGTTCATGATTTTAATTTCGACTTTCGTTTCGACTTTCGACCCAAATTATACGATTTTTTCATTTTGATTGATCAATCATTAGAATTCCATGCATTATTTTCAATACGCCGTGACGCATCTCAGCTAATCCTAGTTTAAACCCTTCGATCCAAGATGTTGTCCATTTTATTGTATTTGTATACCGTTATAGACACATGATTCCTGCGCCCGACTTATGCTGACAAGGATTATTAAATTAGGTCTTGAGTTCTTGAGTAAATACATAACATAGATGAGGCGTGTCGATGTCCCGTGTCGTAAACTTGACTTAAATGCTGCACACCTGTCAATCTCATTAAGGAATTGTGTCGGCTTTTAGCCATGTATTTGCCTTTTGCCTGTACCGGCGCGTTGTGTCGTAGGTTCCGTTGATTTGCTGTGTGCTTGTGAAGTCAAACATCTCATCTGATTGACATGACGTCTCTACAGAGATGGGGAGATGCCGATGCTACGGCTACGGCTATCCATCTTAATCCTATTAAGATTAATGCGTTGGGAAATAAAGTACAGTATTTGTTCTATATTTCTATTCTTGCTTACTGTTTGGGCTGACAAAGTTCTATTTGCAGAATGGCTATGTAATGCAGTCTATGCGGGTGTAATCTTCAAAGATTAGCATTCAAGCATTGACCACATTGTCCATGATAAACGGGATAAGTAGTTTGTGAAAATTGAAGTACACCTCCAATGCAAATCGAACACTAAAATTTGCTCCTCCGTGACCTGACCAACGGATTTCCCTTTAAATAATAGAAAACTTATTCTAAAAATACAAGCGACGTTTTAGTTCCCGAATAATTAATTTATATCATGTGAAATTCAATCCTAAAACCGCCTTCTGTAAATTCATTAATTATAATTTTCCGGAGATTCTAGCGTCAAGAAATTTGAAAAGTTCTAAATTATGAAAAAACGTTTTTTAAAATCCGATTTCGGATATTAGCGAGCGAACGGCCTTTCGGTTCTGGACGAAAATTATCAAAAATTTCTTTAATATCCCGAATTCGTTCAATGAAAAATCCAATTGTATAATCTCTGCTGTCTGTGTGGCATGGCTTATGCGTTATGCGGTTTGTAACATAATATGAATACAGAACAATTTGAGAGTTTAGCATTTGGTTTCAGTTGAGCAAATACAAAAATATTGAAGAGTTGATTGCGATTACCAAGCGAAATTATTATGTTTTAGCCTCTGTGGATGAGGTTTTACTAAATTCCATTTAGGATGATGGGAAATAACAATGGGATATTACTGGCTCTGCAATGCATTGTATTTAATACTGTGGATAGATGTGGTCTGTCACAAGTGAGTGACTTGAATAATTTCTGCCCTTGATTAAAATTGGTATAAATATGCAGTACAAATTACAATATGTTCGCTATTGAAGTATGTATTGTTCACGCATTCAATTTTTTTTTTTATAATATGCGAATTCCTAAAATTATTGACGTAAAATTAGCATCGATTTCGTCCAATGTAAAAATATTCTTGCAATAAATAACTTGATTTCAGTTAACCATATGAGCAAATTTTGCTACAATATGAATACCTCCAAAAACCTGTGTAAACAGTCCTATTCTTAGCAAACCCATTCAATTAAAAAATTCAATACAAGCCCTGCATAGTACACAAAAATACAAAAGTTTCTCCTTTGAATCAGCACTAAATTAAATTAAATTTCAGTCTCAGTTTCAATTTTAAATCTCTGTTACTTTTCCTTTTCTTCTGCATAATTTCCCTACGAGACGCGATGACACTCTCTGATTTGCACAGTTCAGTCAGTCCACAATAATAGTGGAATTTAGCTTCATTCATGCTCTCTGTGTGACTCCTGTCCTGCATTGAACTCTTGGGAATTATTTCTGGAAGGATGATTTTAGAGTATTAGACCATGTGAGTTTATTTGCATGTAGATGCTTAAATTATGTAGAAATGTTATATGTTTGCTCGTCCATGCTTGAGAGATTTCTTCTGAAATGACATTCTGATCTTTTAAAAGATCTCAGCTTTCCTTCAGTGCTCAGGGCAAACAACAAGTGCTCACTATTTACCAAGACTTAATATGTTCTATGCATTGGTAAATACACGCTAAATGTCGTAGTTTGTTCTGAGAATTTAATTCAGTATAAGGTAAATATTTGCTGTTTGCCAGCATTGCGAAATGTTAAAATACGGCAAAGCTAGAGATGTACAGATGAGGTAATAATATGCCGAGTTCAATTTAATTTTTTAAAGTATTTTTGCAATATATTGGCACTTATATTTTGCATGAATTTTTGACGGATTTTCCTATAAAATTATGTTGCAAAATATTGCCGAAATCTACGACAGAAAACAGAAGCGCTGAGCATCAGAGCTCACAGTTTTAATTGAATTAGAAAAGCTTCATTTTTTCGCCTAGTTTACAAATTAGCTACGCTCGTATTTATACCCTTGAGCCTTCAATCTCAATCATGCTTTTAATCCCAAAATGTCACTTGATGAGGAAACTGAAACTCGTCGAGCCGTGACCTTATGTCGCTTTGTGCATCACGTTCACATGAATGGTGTTTCCCTTATACCTACTCGACACACTCATCGCTCTAATGTATTATTACCGAATCTGAAATGCAATTACTTTATCCAAGTATTTTCGTTTATCCACAGGCTGTCAATTCTATCCAGTTGGAGAGTACTTGAGATTCGTTCGGATTCCAGAGAATCTCCGTGTGGGTGAAAGGGTTTTAGCCGTCGAGGTCCAGAATCGACAGAATCTCAACTCTGGAGTCTGTGGAAAAGGTAAAGGCTTTTGTTGTGGTTGAGTGAGTAACATGACAATACGACTTGGCGACAAATGCTCGCATCTGCACGCAATCCGTAAAATTTAGGGACATTGGGCAGAAATTGAAATACAGAAGGAATGTTCAGTTATGAGCAAGTGCATCATCAACGCCGACTAAATATATCGCGATTTTTTCCAAACTGAAAAATATACTTACGGCCAAAGTTAGCTCTCAGGCTCCAACGTTTCGCCGAATTCTATAAACCACCGCCTGCACTTAACGACATTAAATTTGGATCCAATTAATTAAAGAGAGAGAAAGAGAAGCGAAGCTTGAGAATGGAATTAGGTAACGCTGAAGTAGGGGTTAGGCTCAGCTGAATTAAGCAGACTTAATGAATACACTCCAAGTACTTGGCCGTGAGACTCAAGTGTGAATTCTTGGTATTTGCCCAGGGTGAAGATGCCAAGTTCTTCCGAATCCGGGATCTGAGTGAACGGATGGTAGAAATCCAGTTGGCCAAGAGTCTCGAGAATCTTGTGGAGGATCACAAGAGCCCACAGAATATCCTCAAATTCCGCCTGGTTTGTTTTCCAGAAGATGCGGACACGGTAATTACACTCAATTTAATTGGATGAGCAGAATCTAGCTAACAAGCTTGAATTTCAAATATGAATTAATGCTGGTTTCTGTGCCCTCAGGCGCCGTCGTTTCTGAGCATTACGGTGTATGTTGAAGACTGTAACAATAACGCGCCGAAGTAAGTTTCGTCGCGGATTTAAATAGTTGGTTACTTAAAAATATTTGCTAAGATTTTTATGAATCGCTTCTACCTTAGATTCGTCCATGCACCTTACCATATCACTGTCGATGAATTGACACCAATCGGTAATCAAATCTTACGCAAAAACGTGACCGATTCCTCCAAAAAAATCTTAATCAATGGCAAATTCTATGCAGGTCTGACAATATTCCGTGGAATCAGTGCAATCGACCTTGACAAGCCAAACACACCGAATTCGGATATTAATTACTCAATCGTGAGCGGAAATGCAGCAGGGAAGTTTGGGCTGGAAAGCAGTCAGCGTCCGTCCCTATTGATCAAGAAAAGCCTCGACTACGACGCCGGAGATCACGAATTTCAGCTCGTGATTATGGCCTCTGTACGTCTTAAGATTAGTCTCTCTTACTGCCATTATTGCTAGCAATTAGTCCAACACATTGTTCTATGCATTTTGGCATTTTTACACTTTCATCATCATTATTTCATTATCCAATCTAATTCAAGATCTCCTCGTTATCAACTCAGGCTTTCTGGCCACTTTTCGTAGCGTTAATATTATGAAGCGTCTTGTTACGGGCGATTAGATATTACATCAGATTTAAGATTTAAGACTAAGACTAATTGACTCAAATGAGTCGTGACAGGGCAAGGGTAGGCAAAACATGCCTTAGTCGTTAAAAGGCTTGACATATGCACTTTCAACTGATATTTTAATTTGACTCATTATGGCCACGAATTACGCAGGATCGTGGATCACCGCCGCTAAGTGCCAATGCAACCGCTTTTGTGAGCGTCAAAGACAACGATGACCTCCCAGTCGCGTTCCGGAAACCGATTTATCGGACTCAAATTAAGGAGTTCTATCCAGTTACGGTTAGTCCCGATATGCTTAAATATACAAAATGAACTCTAAACTATTTATTTACACGATTCTACTGTAGAACGAAACAATTCGCCAAGAAATGAAGTTCTCATCGCCGATCCTCGCTCACGATCAAGACCTTTCAATCAATACTTCGGTGACCTACGACATTGTATCAGGAAACGAACTGAATTATTTTGAAATTGATTCGTCGACTGGAAAACTCTATTTGACACATCAGGTTGACAGGGAAGCTTTGCCTAGTGACATTTTTGATCTGCAGATTCGGGCTCGGCAGATTGATAATCCTAACAAGTTTGGTTTGGCCAAAGTTGTGGTAAGCGTTCTACCAGATTGTGCTTGCTAATCAATTCTTTTTAAAATTATAACTTAATGCTAAATACAAAAATATTGACTGACAGGTTGAAATACTTGATCTAAACGATAATTTTCCTGTATTCGACAATCTCTCGTACAATATCAGTATTATGGAGAATCTGCCGAATGGGTTCTCAGTTCTGATGGTAAAGAATTCCAAATTTTGTATAAATTAAAAGATAAATTTAGGAATCATTAATTGAAACATTCAATTATCTGTTTTTAGGTTACAGCAGAAGATTTGGACCAGGTTTTTTAAAAAAATTTACATTCGACTTAATATTTACATCTTACAAATAATAGGAAATTAATCAGTACTTTCATTATTCCAGGGCGACAATGCTGAATTCGTGTATAAATTGGAAGACCGGACGAAAGCCTTCATGATAGACCCCAAAAGTGGCTGGCTAACAGTTCGAGACGAAACGAAATTAGATAGGGAGAAAGTCGAGTCTATCGAGCTGAAAGTGTTTACGGAAGAGAAGCTGCTCAACATTGCAAATGGTGGCAAGAAGAGTCAAGCGCTAGTCACAATCGGTTAGTAATTTCAAGTGTTTGACAATGGCATTAAAGAAATATTGGCTAAATTTTCGAAATATTTTGGATAGGCCTTCTTGACGCCAACGATAACAGCCCGGTGTTCTCACCGTCAAACTTGTTTCACTTCCAAGTGACAATCGACTCGGAGATTGGCTCCGTCGTGGGACAGGTCACAGCAGAGGATCTTGATGTGGAGTCAAACGGAAACGGGAAAGTTATTTACGAGATTCAGAAATCAAACAATTCTAATGAGGAAATCCCGTTTGAAATTGATTCGAAGAACGGATACATATTTTTGCTGGAACGACCGCTTCCGAAGCTTCAGTACACCATTCTGGTCGAAGCTTCTGACCAGCCATCGAACCCAAGCGAGAGGCGATACTCTCTTGCCGTAGTGCAAATTGATGTGGTCAAAGCAGGGGCGACTCATTCGCCGGAATTCGTTGGGTCGCCGTATGAGTTTTGGGTCGGTACACAGGTTGGAATCGGGACTTCGGTGGGACAAGTTAAAGTCAAGGATTTGGATCCGAAGCATACGGTTTATGATCTGTTGCACAGCTATTATGAGGGTGGTAAGTGTATTGCTAAAACTACGAGTTGATAACATTGAGGTAATGAAACGCTTGTTGTCCAGTTCCGTTTGCGATCGAAGAGCGTACCGGCATTATTGCAGTCGTGGACGAGCTCATTAAGTACCCTAGACATCATTACGACTTCGAAGCATATGTGACTGACAGTCGCCACACGCTGACGACAAACGTGAGCATTCATGTGGTCGATCCGGTGGATGTTATCACAGCTAGCTCCAGAGAACCAATTGAGCTGAGCGTCAAGGAAAACGTTGGCGGAGCCATTTTGGCGAATCTTCGAAAACTTCTACGAGAGCCAACCAGAGATACCCGTGGCATGGAATTTCTGCTGGCCAACTATGACGCTCGGGACAAGTTTGCAATTGCAAATGACGGGACAGTATACACGCTCAAGGGTTTGAATCGGGAAGAAAAGGACAAGTATGTCAGCCAGTAAATCCATAATTCCGTTCATTAAAACATCAAATTAAATATTAATAAAATCTGAATATTTCCAGATATTTGCTGACGGTGATCTCGCAAAGCCGTGGCGTAATCCAGGGCCAGGGTGTCTATCAAATTGTGGTCAACGTATTGGATGAAAACGATTCAAAGCCGCAGTTTGATCGCCTCAGCTATGAGGGTCATGTTCGAGAGAATTCCAACCCGGGCACGACGGTGTTAATGGAACACCCGGTTCGAGTGGTTGATCTTGACGCTGGTCAAAATGCCCAGTTCCGCATTGAACTGAAAGGAGAAGGCTCAAATCGATTTCGCATCGACCCACTCACCGGCAAAATATATGTTGGTAATCACCCGCTGGATCGAGAAGAGAAGCAGCTCTATTCTTTGGAGCTTGTCGCCACTGATACTGGTAACTTATCGTCCAGCGTCCCGATTCGGATTACGGTCGAAGATATTAACGGTACGTGCAATTGAACAAATTTATTACGGCGACTTGTTGCTGACACTTTACGCTTTGTCTACGCAGATAATGCCCCGACTTTCGGAAACTCAATTGTACTGGACCCCCCGGAACTTGACCAATCGATCAACGGCCCAAGAGAACTTCTACGAGCCAGTGCGTCACAGCCAGTATCAGTCGAAATTTCTAATACGGAACCCATTCGAATTCCAGAAACAGTGGAAGTCGGGACGAAAATAGCTCGAGTTTTGGCATCAGATCGAGATCTGAGTGAAAACGCCATTGTGTTTTACAGGTAGGTATTTACCATAACAAAATCGTTTTCAAAATAANGAAACAGTGGAAGTCGGGACGAAAATAGCTCGAGTTTTGGCATCAGATCGAGATCTGAGTGAAAACGCCATTGTGTTTTACAGGTAGGTATTTACCATAACAAAATCGTTTTCAAAATAATTGCAGTTCCTGTTCTTCGGGATTTCAGTAAACGTGTTATCTGTACTTTTTTAGAATCGTCTCCGAAAACAGTAATTCAGTGGGCGACAAGTTTACCTATCTCACCGATAAGCAGTACCTCTTCAGCCGAAACAAAGACAAGCATTTCATCATTGACCGAACTCTCGGGGAAATCAGCGTAGCCAAGCCACTGAAGCCTGATACAGAATACGCACTGAATATCTCGGCTTCTGACCGCGGGGGACTCAGAAGCTACACCGGCGTCAAAGTCGTTGTTTATGATGTGAATAATTTCCAACCAGTGTTCCAAAAAACTTGGTATTCTTTCGAAGTAGCTGGAAGGTCACTATGTCCGAGGAGGAATTGGAAAGGTCAGTGCTCAAGATGGCGATTCTGGAATAAACGGGCATATAACTTACTCGCTCCAGCCCAAGGACGGGGTTGGCGGCGAGAAGTTTCCGTTCAGTATTGATCCGAAAACAGGGGATATCTATGCTTCCGGTGACATTGATCGGGAGACACAGGACAAATATTTATTGACGGCTTCGGCTACGGATTCCGGGGATCCGCCGATGGAAGGCGTTGTGGATGTTCAGGTAGAGGTTAGTGAACGCTGAAAGTTTAATCACTGGTCCTGAAACGAGCGAATGTTTGACCGGACTTTGACCTACAATTTCAGATCATGGACAAGAACGACAACCGCCCCATGTTTTACGCATACATGAATACTGTTCGAGGATCAGACGATCAGCTCATCCCCATTTATCGAACCAGCGTCTTCGATAACGTACCGATCGGAACTGTGGTCACCAGTGTGTTCGCAAATGACACCGATTACGTTGGTAATGGCAATGGTCTCGTACTGCTGCACTTGAGCAACCACCACAGTCAATTTTACATTGATTCAAAGAATGGAACCATTTCTACGGTTGGTAAACTGGATTATGACCAGCAGAACGAGTACAACTTGACGGTCATTGCCTCGGATCTTGGGAAGCCGAGCCTGAGTTCCACAGCTTGGGTTTTTGTCAGAGTTCTCAAGGCGGCTCCAACGGTAGACAATGTTGTACCAGAGCGGATGTTCGAAAAGGAAATTTATATTTATCAAGTACCCTACCATTCTCCCGTCCCATCTCGTCTCACCCAGTTCAACGTTACGAATCGATTCAAGAAACATAGGAACGAATTCGAATTATTCGGAGAGGAGTCCGTGATTTCTAAATTCCGGCTTGACCCAATGACTGGAGAACTGTACATAATGAAGGCGCTGGAGGAGGGGCGCGTGTACGAGTTTCTGATTCGAGGTCACACACAGCGTCACAGTCGAGGATTTGACACGCGGCAAGGCGGTCAAATCTCTAATACATATTTGGGTAGGATTTATTAAAACCATTATGACATGGCTATCTGATAACCTTGAATAGTATTTGATGGCCATAAATTTCAACAGGTTTGAACGAAGCCCTGGTCCGTGTCCGCAGAATGCCCATACCAATACCTCCAACCCCAGTTCCACCAATAAAGAAACGCCCACTCACAACCCTTGGACCAAGGCTAGGTCCTGAACCCGCCATCATTACCAAAGCCCCACCAAAGATTGTTTTCGGGAAATCCGCAAACGGAAATCGCCACATCGCCCACAACATTAGCGACTCCTTGCCGGCTGATAACAATAACATCCATTCTTATCAGAAAACCGCTAATTTCTACGCCGGTGAAATAGCCGTATTGACGCTGTCATCCGTAATATTCTTGGGCGGGTTGGTCGCCGCCATTTCAGTGGCATGTGTGCGGCGGAAACGACGTAGTCGTCGACGAATGACGCGCCACGTCCCAGCCATACCAGTCGAAGTCCGACTTCAGAAGCAGCTACCGACGGCAAGAATTGCCAACGGGCCAAGCCGTCCCATTCTCTTCCCCATGGCTCTTCCCGGTGACCCTATGATGGGTGAGGCCAACAGTGAAAATACGAGTGACACTTATACAGAGTCCGGCGAAGGCCACAAGGACTCGTACGCCCTTCAGAGTGCGGGCTTCTCAATATGCCCCGACTGCCGAAAGCTGAGGAAGCCCGGACGAGTATCATCGGGCCAGCACGCCGGTCATGGCCACGGAGGAGGGCGAGACACTCGGGACCGCGGTCCCATGAAGCTGCTACGACCCCTTGGTCCAAGGGAGATCTCGCTCCAATCAAGCAATGACTCGGGCATCGATGGGTCCGATGGCCATTGCAATTGCTGCCATTCCCACAACTCTTCTTCGGATAGCGGAAGGTCGGTTTTCTTGTGAATACGTTAATGTAAATCATTTGTACATAATACCTAATTAATTATAATTCTACAATTCCAGAGAGCAATTCGAGGACAGTCTTATGCCTCAGCACCACATAAGTCAGCACAACAAGCCAAAGAGCTTCCGCCGGAAGCAGCGACTGTCCCAGAGACAGTTTAGTAATGGAAACAGGACCAATGACTTAAATTACAATCCGAATGCCTTCAGGTCCGATCGAGTTGTCATATTATAATATAGTTCTAGCTTCATATTTTGTAAATACAAATATTTTTTCATTGCGAATCCCCGAGTACAATAAATGCGAGATACAGGATACTTTTACACAAATAATCACGGGATATATTTTATATTTTATTGGAAATTATTCGAACGTATTAAATATTTAGAAAGCCCTCAGGTGCAGGTAAGTGTGGCGTATTGCTAATGTATTGTTCTATTAAGCCACTGCTAAACATTTGAAAGCTTAAAAGTCGGAATACGGTTGAGGTAAGCTTTAAGCGGCGATTGTCGTCTCGCTGTGTCGCCTCCAGTGTAGCCTCCAGTGTAGCCATGCATTGTCACCTCCTTGTGTAGCCAGGGTCGGTGTCGCCTACGAATCGTCGCCTCCTATGCCATATGCTGTAAGTTGAACGGTCTATTGTCGCCTTTCAACTAGGAGGCGAGGCGACAAAGGATTTGTACATTGTAGGCGACACAGGGAGGCGACAATCGGCGCCTAAAGCTTACTTCAACCCGACCTGGAATACTAGCGTGGCCGTTAGAAGAAAAGTACAGAATGAAAATAGAGCTAAAACTAGAAACGTTGCATGGAATAGAAAGCTAAATCAGAAATTAATCACAAATACATTTAGGATTTTAGGTGCCGAAATTCGATTACCTATGTTGTACCTGAATAAGAAATAGAAGCAAAGCGAATTAAGTCGATCTTAATGATCATGTGTACTGAAGTATTCTTGAACCTTCTCGATAAGGGTAGCTTTTCTGGAGCGGAATCCCGGGTCGACATGCCTGGCTTTCAAGAACGCGGCTAGCACGTCGCAGGTTAACCTTTCGAGCTACGGATTAATGATATTACAGATTAGTCGCTTGGAAACACATAATGTCAAAAAATGGGAATGCGCAACTTACTTTATTATTTCTGAATTCTAAAGCCATGTCAACCGGAGCTCCTGCAGTTTTCTTGACGGTTACAGCAGAATAGCTGGGCGCGAACGAATTTGACCGAGTTGCCGCTCGCATGTTAATCGTTTCGCACAGTTCACCAATACGCTGTTGCATGGCCGCATCATTGGGTACTTGAAACAGTATAGGAAGGAAAACATATAATTTACAATCTAAAGAATGTGATAATCCAAAGAGAAGCGACAAAGTAATCTTACCCGTAAAATCGTGAAACTCTTCGTCATTGTCCAGGACACTGCCGCCGCCATCATCTTGATTGAAAGCTTTCATTTCAATCTGTCTCCACATACTTTGGAGATTTGGATTCTGTACGTCTTGCAAATCAAAGCTTTTATTCGTAGTTTTTTTGATAATTTTCTCCATGGTTTCTACCATGTCCGGTGGGGCCATCCTTTCCGTCTCCGACTTCTCCGGTAATTGGACGCAGCTCATCTGTCAAAATAACAAATTCCCAGAGTAAATAAATTGTTTACAAATATTTGTCATAAACAAAGCAAGGTTGTCAATATTACAAACCTGAAAATGGCAAGTAATACACGTAAAACCCTGTGGGGTCAGCTCCACCTACGCCAGAGGAACCACCAACGGACGGAATTAAGCAGGCTAACTTCGGAGTCCTACCCTGGGCCAGTGTAACTTTCGCCA
This sequence comes from Ceratophysella communis, assembly GCA_009869905.1. Lineage (NCBI taxonomy): Eukaryota > Metazoa > Arthropoda > Collembola > Poduromorpha > Hypogastruridae > Ceratophysella > Ceratophysella communis. The sequence goes on from VNWX01000822.1 coordinate 15,803, forward strand.
AAATAACTTTCTAAGGAAGACGAACTTAAATTATTTATTTAGCATTTACAACAAATCTAATTACCAATCAACAATCAATAATCGCTTGAGATTACCTCTAAGGCGTTACACCGCTTCAAAAGAGTGGTGAAAAACTCTGTGCTTCCAGTAACTCGTTCTTCATCCGGATAAATAAAGTGGCCATCAGAGCGGAACCAAGTGAACTGGTTAAATGTTTCTTTATTGAGAAATGCTACAACCTTGATACCGGCCTCATTCTGAAGTTTGGTCTCTTTCAGTTCACTGGATGTAAAAGCAGCTCTCTCTCCATGAACTTCCACCATTTTTACTTGATCCGTTCTGAGAACTGTCATTCCACTGGTCTGTTTAATAAGCACAAATGAATTGGATTATATTTCGTAGATAACTGATTGATTTCTTAATCCAAAAATCTTACGGCTCTGAATGTCCTGACGTCTCTCGTTACAGGTTCATCATTACGTCTATTAATTTTGTATCGCTTTGGAGGTGGAGTGTGCCTGAAAATTCGTAACCGGGTATTATAGAGCTTTCGGTATTTCAATGAGCCAACTTCTGTCCCACGTCGTACCCTTACCGAACAATGGAATAGACTCCAACTCCGATTTTGATAAGAGGCGTAACTTGCATGTTACAGCGATAAGTAGTTCGCTTGACACGCTGTTTCATTCTCACAATTCTAAGTAGGCCGTCCAAATTGCTAGGAAACGTGATGAAGCTGGAATCTTCAATCAGATTCTAGAAAAAGAAAAGTAAAACTCAAATTGATTTCTTCGATTTTCTGGCCTGGCCCTCAATACGAAGTTGAGGTCCGGTAAATGGTAAAGTTAAACTTACGTTGTAAAACTTGGTGTAATCAAAATCTTCTTTAAAGCAAACAATACTGAAATCCAGATTCTTCAAATCTTTGAATTTTTTGATGGTATCATTGCGAAGGCCGTCTTGACCTCTGTGTGGATTGTCTTCACACGTAAAGTAAGTCAACTTCTTTCCAAAATTTTTGACTTTCCTAATCGAAAAAGAATATCGTCACTTATGAATGAGATATTTCAAAGATCAAAGATCAGTGGGACGGGGACAAACAACATTAAATATTCTTGATTACTCACGCGTCGTCGTAAATAATCTTAGCTAGCCAAAAAAGTTCCTTCATATTGTAATCCGTAGAGGAGCCAATGGTAGTTTCAAATCCATCCAATTCATCGTCCGTTGTAATTCTATTCAAATCTTCAATCTTCTTCACGCTGACTTCGGACATTTCCTGGAGCAAAAACAAATTCGGGAACCCCGAGTCATTGAGCTCGTGTTCAGTTCCAGATAGCAGAATTGCCACCTGATCTTTCGGATTCGAGATGATCTTCGATCGCCACGCTGCTTGACAACACTACAAAACAAAGAATAGATATATAGTAAATAAGTTAAGTAACCAAGTTTCTAATTTTAATGGCTTGTGTTGTGAGTAAGCGTCACGGGTCAACGATTTTAAAGTATTTTATTTTATACTGGCAGCATTTCACTGTGCACACGTACTTTTAATGCTGCACGATACGGTATGTCCTCATTCTCCGCCCACGGCTGGAACATGGCGGGAGACGCAGTCAATTACCATAATACTCGCCGTTTTTCCGGAATTCTGAAACTCATCAGTGTTTTCCACTTCATCGTCAGAGTCCGCTTGATACCACGTAATCCCAGTTCCGGCTGCCATTTTTATTTCTTCAGCGTCTTAAATGGTGTGGGTGGCTTTAGAAATACGATTTTAATTCCTATATTTCTCTCAACGTATGACGTAACCTTGTTGCTTTCATCCGATTGTCGACAGCCGGAAATCATGGAAGCCGTCAAAACTATAAGAAGAAAAATTTATATTAGTTCAATCCAACATGAATGTGACATGATGATTGACGAAATGATTTGGTTCTGAAAATTACAGCAGGAGCGCTTACCATTACCGGGAATTCGCGATTCGCCAGGTGTGCAAGTGAAATCTTGACTGGATTGGTGTGATCGATTACAGTTACAGGTAACACCGATTTGACACAGTCAACAGTTAAAGTTCAATTATCTAAGATCCACGATGCAAGACTGACAACAGCTGACATGTGAGAGGCAGCCGTGCCGTGGCTGTTAGCATGCCTAAGCTGACAGCTGACAGAAAGAAGGATGACGATGACGTTAGTATTCCAGTCACAGGATTTGAGATTTAGATGCTGTTTTTTGGATACAATTCACAATTCACAATTCGAGTGGTTGAGGTTGCAAGGTTGAGATTGAGAATCCGTGAACTTTGAGTTCAAATTATACTTGCCAGAACTAGTGTTGCCCCGAAGCGGGTTTTTTGCGCTTCGGCCGAAGCCCGAAGCGGGTCACACGTCCGCTTCGGCTTCGCCGAAGCTTCGGCTTCGCC
>VNWX01000823.1:0-18224 GCA_009869905.1 Ceratophysella communis
TTCAGGCTTGTTTCTTCAGCACATTCTTGTGACTAGGCAGAGTAAAGCTACTGAAGGAAGAGGTGGGGAACGCCAAATTAATTATTGGGGAGTAGGTAAGTACTGGGCCTAGCTGCATAGGACCGGCGCCTCGCGACCTTCATGCAATAATTTCAGGAATTATTCACGTAATCCAACATTCACTCAAAACATGTCAGTATGTTCAAAATTGAAATATACTGGTACACATATTTCGAGATCAAAAGAAAGTGTGCTCGGAACATGCCTGCCCAGTTCCAAGGATTCCTTGGCTGACTGAGGGTTCTACACAGTAAAGGACTAATGGCAAATCTAAAGTTGAGTATACATTCATGACGTCCTGCTGCGGTCCGCACGAATATCCCTTTAATTATTTCACTATTATTTATCTTTGTTTGTTCAAATTGTTCAGATCTTCGTGAATAACCTTTAACCACACAAAACGGAGCTTATAAAATTTAATATGTAAGCCCTTATCCGACCAAGCCCAGCAGGAATCTAACCACCCATCACTCACTATTTGCGTCTGGAAGAAAGTTTCGCCGCATGTGCTACACGCTGTTTTGACATTTGCGTAAACCGGGCTGATATAACTGACCACGGGCGTTTCGGCTTTTTCTGTTCATAGATGATGAGGGGTGTTGCGGGAAGTCCCATGCTACTCGAGCACTTGAATAGGAGGAAGTGAACAAAACGAAATAAAGCTTGACCACCTGATTCATTGAGACATGAAACTTGAGTAGTTTCAGAACTAGATGCTCGTAATTAAATTGGGAATTGAAGGCAAATAAACAGAGGCTTGCGCTGTGCTTTCTTCTCAGCTTAGTTTCATTTTGTCTGACGTCAATGAATGCTTTGTTCTCGGTACGAATATACTATGGTATTGGCTACCTACTGTATCGGTTTACAGCAGTAAATCCTTTATGCAAACTTGGTTAAACTCAAAAGTATTTAAGTCGCTGGGTCACATTTTCCCAGTACATTATGCTCTGCGTTTGTCTAGAGTTTTGACGTAGTTCCGAAACATTATCCACACTCCATACCACCCACGTCGACGTGCGTATGAATGAATCGATATTTGATTGGTTAAGAAGATTGTGAGTGTTGGTAATTCAAGTAGAGTGCGCTCGTCGTAGAGGTCTAGGTTTGAGCATAGATAGCTAATTAGGTAGTTAGTTCCAAACACAACAAGTGCTTAGTGCTCAACTGTGTGCTACTAAATATAGCTGTGTACTGAATGAGCACATCACTATAACAGGATTGCGGAAACATTTTAGAGTTTTTAGCGAGCATTTTCACTCTGACCTTTGAAAATACGAATACTACTATTCTACTAAATAAGAACAAAACAAGTGCGACGCAGTCATGGAGTCGAACAAGGTACAATTAGCGAAAACATACGGATCCGAATCATAATTTTTGCTGTGAGTTTGACTTTGTTTGAGTTTGAGTTATTCATAAATATACCTGTTTTAGGTGTTTCGTTTCATGTGTTAAAATATTATGAATTAAATATTAGCATACTCGAAACAACCAAGTTTCAGCAAGCCATTTCGCCCGACCACCCATATATCCTCACCCTTTTGTCCTAGAATTTATTAGGATGTAAAATAAAAGCTGAATAAAATATCTGAGTTACACGGTGGCAGTAATATGGCAATTACAATTTGTGTTTGCTTTCTCGAAGCCACAGTCGAGTTGCTCTTGCTCTACGCTTGTTGGGCTGTTGCTTGTGTCAAGAGAAGAGAAAGTACGCTTCGTTGGAAGCGAAGCCATGTCTAGTTGAGCACATTGCACTGTTGTTTAGGCCGCTCTGCACCTCCACGCCTGAGAGAACCCAAACCTACATCCTGCATGGTAAATGGTAACATATTGTTGGCTTAGTCCTATCAAGACATCGAACCTGCCTTCCGCTTGTCTGTCAGCAGGAGTGGTAGCGCCTAAGAACATATATAACCTCTAATATATATATGCATAATGGATTTTTAAAAACAGTGTGTATGTACTCGTACGTACTAGCATTTGCCGGCTTAGGCTTAGTTTATGTATTCAAAGAAAGCATGGAGAAAGTTAGTAAGACTGCTGTCATGTTTTTGCCTTCAAAGGACACAACTTCCGTCAATCCTCTTCCAATGCACCTGTTGTTTTAGTTGATGAGAATTCAGCTTGGATTTATCATTAATTAGACTATATGCTATTTCTGTTGTAGCTCATTAGTATATTGCGGCCTGGGGAAAGCCTCTCAGGCAGTGGTCTTGTGTTTCTCGGTAAATTCAGGGCTTTGCCCTAAACCAAAAGGTGATATACCCATATGTAACTGTGGATGTAACCTCGAGGCCTATTTACGTTTCGTTTTAACTTTTTACAGCGAGATTTTCACAAAGCTTGAGTGTTTCTCGAAAATAACCAGTACTATTTGAATCTATGTTTCCAGAACCTGACAAACGAAACGAGCAGAGTGAATATCACCTGTAACTTCGATGAAGACCACCGGTTTTTCTTTGAGTGCAACGACCCAATCCAGCTCACGGCAGCCCTCCTGAAAACCCTTGCACTGGGCATCATCATACTCCTCACCATTGGCGGAAACGTGCTGGTACTCATGGCCGTGGCCGTGAGTCCAAACCTCCGAAGCTCTACACACTATCTCATCGTCAATCTGGCTGTGGCAGATCTTCTCCTTGGAATGACCGTCTTGCCCTTCTCAGCCGCATTTGAGATTACTGGAAAGTAAGTTGCATAAGTTGGTTTGAAATTCAGCAATTGAGTCAAGCGCATAATTCCATTTACCAGTTACGTAAAACTAGGTTAGCCACTAAAGAGTCAAAAGTCAACCAAATATACAGTATTCTAGTACCACGAAACATAGGAATATCGTAGGAGTTTAAACCCCGCCGGGTTTCTGAGTTGTACTTGTCAAGGTTCACGATTCACGATAGAGAAACTTACAACCGCCCTGCCTAATTTGAAAGTAAAATAAGTTTAATAATTCATTCAGCGTTCAACTCAAGGGCCAGTCGAGTGAGAGTAACGTAATAATAAACTCGACGTAACTGAGCCCTGACAACTTGTCACTTCTCAGCAGCCAAAACTCGGCCAGAGCCAAGCAGGAGGTGATCCACTTTCAATAGAAAGTTACAGATAAATGTGTCAGGAACTTATAATAATTTCAAGGTCGAAATGGAAAATTGCTGAACCTAATTCTTAGAAACTTGCAAACAGCTCTACCAAGCTATTCACGTGCTCTACACTCACCATTGTTCTTATAGCTAGTTGAGCCTTTCGAAAGCAACCAAGTGGCTACTAATTAAAACTTTCTCCCCATGCACCTCTTCTTGGACTTACACAATGAAGTCTTCTTCTTAAGAAAGACTCGCGTGCTGAGAAGATTGTTGACACAAGAATATAGCTTTTGTCAACAGGAAAGGCTTAGCATAATATAATATTCACTACGCTGAAACCGGCAGTGAGGGAGAAAGTGCTTTGTCTACGTTTCCGCCCTGCCCTTACACAACAAGGAATATTTCACTTGCAAGATCGCAGAGTGTCATTTTAATCTAATTAATTTACATGGAATTCTTGGTTTCGCATGCTTGCGTTAACAGGAAATTTAATTAATCTTGGTGTGTTCAAGGGTTTCCGGCAGTGTTATGCATTATTGATTTGATTTTGCGTTTAAGTAACGAATTGTTAAGGTAGAACAGACTTTTAAAATGCTTTCAAGGGGCCCGAAGACCAATTCCTCTAAAATTTAGCTCACTTTTAAAAATAATTCAACGCAGTTCTATGCGATACTCCGTTACTAGCAAATACTTAGCTTAAGCTGGTTGTCTAACACCATCAGCTTAAAACAGAAACAAAAGAGAAAACCAGCTGGAAAGCGTAAAATCCTTGGACAGCTCGTCTGAAGCTGCGGCTAAGTCGCAGTTATCTTGTAAGCTCACGTTGAACAATAGAAATTGGAATTGCATCGCATCCAAAAACCGCAATTTGAATAAAACGGCTGTGAATTCGAGGTCTAGTGTTCTCTACATTTCCTCACGTTATTGAAACCCGTAGCATTTGAGGCCTTGTTTCTAGGTATCTATTGCATATGGAAAGTAGGAATGATCCAGAGGGATTTCTTCCAACACGCGCCAGCCTCAATCCCTATTAAATATATTACGGAGGAGAGAAATGCTGCAGGGGAGTCAACAAAAGAGCCGCTGCCCCTTCAACCGTCAGCCTTAGGCTAACGGATGGATCTGAGGCCAAAGCCCGGCTACGAAATGTAAGTATGGAATCAATCAGAAGAGCCGTGAAAACGGCAGGCGAAAGCACGCTCATATCCTGGCTCCTGGCATGCCGCGTGCTATAGAATGTAAATTTGAGGATATGACAGGGTTCGTTCTAGGTCGTTTCGACTTTATCGTTAAGGTCATATGCTAAACCTGCCGATTTTTGTGACAGCTATTCGTTCAAAATTAAAAATTATTATTATTATTGAAAATTATTATTATTATTTTTTTAAATTAATGAAACTTTAATGCCCGAGTCGGAGACTCAACTGAGCGTAAAATCCAAAGTTAAAATGAAACCGCTACTATTCTCTCTATTTGCCTGTAACTCTGTAAAGGCCAACTTTAAGAAGCCTCGTGCCAATTAACTTTCTCCCGGGCATATCACATCCGGCAGGAAAACTTAAGATCGGAATGACAAGATAGTTCATTCAAAATTCTTTTCATCACCTGATTGCCTGTCCTTCGCAGTCTTTGACATGCCGGCCGGCCCCATTTTATCTCGTTAAGTTCAAGAGCGAGGCATCTATATTCATAAAATCTTACTTTGTGGGTGGGTTTCCTTGGGACCTATCTCCTCCTAAACTAAACGACCTACAGAGACGATCAATACATCAAAATTTAGCTAAGTGCCAATTAACTTTCTCCCGGGCATATCACATCCGGCAGGAAAACTTAAGATCGGAATGACAAGATAGTTCATTCAAAATTCTTTTCATCACCTGATTGCCTGTCTTTCGCAGTCTTTGACATGCCGGCCGGCCCCATTTTATCTTGTTAAGTTCAAGAGCGAGGCATTTCAGTATATTTAGCTCACAATGAGACTAGAGGGGCTTTTCTCTTCACTTTCACTTTCCCTTTCTCCACTCTGAACGGAAATGCAGCCTCTCATCAGAACGCAGGCGAAATGCCGAGTGGCAGTAGCTTAAAACTTGAAGACGGCTGGGAAATGAGTTGAGAGATGATCAAGGGCAACGCAGGAAATGAGCAAAGGGGTGTGAATGATGGGATTAAATTGAAATAATTTGACATGACGCTAACGCTCTTATTGAAATTTCGAGCTCTTATAGCCAAGAAAGGGAATGGAAATGAGGTGTTGCTGCGTTAGAAGGTAAAGGAAATACTCAATCAGTCTTTCAAAGAGCTGCTCGGTTGATTTAGGGTTCATTAAGCATTATGTCTATGCCGCTCCAGGTTATGTATAGAGGGTAGCAAGCATGGAAATACGAAAATAAATATAAGTGGTTACGGCAAATTGCTAACTCCGTCAAACCAAGTACTAAACTGATTGAACTAGACTACTGTGTTTAGGGTAATATATACAAGTTTATTTTAAGCTCAATATTCGTCTCAAAACTCTATTTGCCGTTTATTTTTGTCATAAAGTCATAAAGTCTTGACTAATAAAATAATTTTTAAAGAATTTTATAAATTTCATATTCGGCTTTTCCAAATTATATTACACGCGAAATGAGAATTTTTACATTTTACATTTGAAATTGTGAAGCCAAAACTGTATGCTGTGAGGTACAGAATATGAAGTGATTGTGTGGGTGGTAGTGGCTGCACGTTGAATGAAGCATGACATGTCATGCCAGCACAACCTCCAGCTCAAAATTTCAGTTTCCCAGAGTAGGTGATAGAATAAAATTTAATGTAAATAGGGAATGAGAAAATATAGCAAAAAAAGGAGCAATACTCAAAGAATATCTCAAAGAGTGAAAGTAGTGAAAGCTTGGAAGTCCTGTGAATTTGCTAGGAGCTATGAGTATAACCTTGATTCAGAATTTACTAATATTTAATTCGGATTCCAGGTGGTACTTTGGAGAGCAATTCTGTGGAATTTGGGCCGCAATTGACGTCCTCTACTGCACGGTAAGAACAAAACATCTGAACGAGAACACCTGTAGGACGAAGTTATTTACTTGGCTGAGACTGACTTGTAATTTTCCATGTTTTTCACTTCAGGCCTCCATCTTTTCGCTCTGTGCTATTAGCGTGGACCGTTACGTTGGCGTCAACTTCCCACTCAGCTACTCCACCATCATGCTCGGCAAGCGGACTTCCTTTTTGATTATTTTGATCTGGGTACTCTCGATTACCATCAGCGTTGGACCGCTTCTTGGATGGAAAGGTACGAATTCAGTTCGACTTACTGCTGAAAATCGCATGGCTTTGAAAATAATTTTTTTTAATGGAATGCAATCTTTTTTTGAAACCAAGCGGAATTAGTTCGATTTTGCTGCATAATATTTCAATCCGCACGAGCACAAGTTACAGGTGCTAGATAGTTTTGCAATTTTTGCTCTGCAAAAAAAAATGAGCTTTTGCTAATCTTAAGTAGAAAAACACTTCCGTCCCTAAATTTCATTCGATTTCGAGTCAAAGCTTTTGATGGATTGTGGGAAGGGAATCCAAAGTTTGCTTGCACGGATGCTGCTTGTTTCTCAGCTTGAGTGAGCGATAGTAACATAAGTTTTGACAAGTTCAAGGAAGGGTCACTCACTCTAGCTGTTGTTATGTTGAAGGTCCACCAAGCATTGACCCTTACGACTGCAACATCAACAAGGAATTGGGTTACGTGATCTTCTCGGCCACGGGCTCCTTCTATCTCCCGATGCTCGTCATTCTCATTCTCTACTGGAAGATTTACAAGGCCGCCATTCGTCAGACGAAATTTCTTGAATGTGGAACCAAGACCACCAAGCAGGACGTGACCCTTCGGATTCATCTTGGCGGGGCTAATGGCAGGGCTCACTCCACACCGGATTTGGGACTTCTTAGAGGATCACCCAAGCACGAGGCGAACGGAATAGCACGAAGCGGGAGCAAGGCTCAATTCCATCATCTCCAAACGCCACTCGCTCCCTTGGCTCGCCCTGAACTCTCATCATCTTCGTCCCATGCAGCGGAGGACTATGGACATGAACATGGAATCGTTTTGCGCGTTCATCGCGGCGGTGGCGGAAAAAATAACGGTAAATCAAATGTGGAGCTGAACTGGGCATGTCTTACATCGGCACAACGGGCAGCACGAGCCGGTCGCTCTCCTCGCCCTGGTACCCCACACTCACCGAAGCCCAACGGAAATGGAGCTGGGCCAAACAATGGCTACGCAGGGCGGGCACATGCTGGTGTGCACGGGAGCCGACCGCAGTCGCTGACGCCATCACCACCATCCTCTTCACCAGAACGAAAGCTGAACCCAGGATTTGGAAAAATTGCAAAATTTCGCAGACAAAAGAAAGCAGCCAAGACTTTGGCCATCGTCGTGGGAGCTTTTCTTCTCTGCTGGTTCCCTTTCTTCTTCATTCTTCCCTTGGGTAAGTCAGCTTTTTTTTCTTCTCATCTTCACTGTGTTTCTTGCTCAATATAATATTAAAAATACCTCTTTCCTGAAAATTCATACATGTATGAAGGTCGACTATGATCGTGGGCAATTCGTGCCTGTCGAGCAACCCTTAGCTATTTAGGAGCTACAGTAGGGCTTTAAATTCCCGTATTATATTTTTAGATGGGTGCGGCTGCGTTGTACGTGTACCTATGTACATTAATGACGCAAAAGTAATGCTAAATATTTGAATTATAGAACCAGGTGACGTCGTTTAAAAACAGCTCATTAAAAATACATCCATGCCAATGATTCTAATGTACGTCCTTAGCAATGGCGCAGGCTTGGTTTCTCGGCATATAGAATTGAATTTCAAGGTTTTGAATACATGCAATATACATACTGTATAATTAAATGCAAGTATACTTATTTTCGTATACTCAAAATGAAACTCGGGCAAACAAGATTTGGGAAAGTTAACTTATGTCATGAACAAGTAGCGACTTAGCCTTTCAATTCCACTCAAACGCCAGAAATTTTGATCAAGAAACATTCATCTAATGAGCACGAATTTCCTGAATATCCCAAGCTAAGACACTACTGTAATCAACGAAGTAAATATAAAGCAAACATCTCTTAGTTTTCAAAGTTTTCAAATATAAACTATAAACACTTATAACTTCTGTAAACTCTGGTAATGACTTCGTTTTCTCAAAATCTCAGTCAAGCATTCAAGATTATCAAAATTTCCGGACAAGTTTCCACAGTAATTTGATTACTTAACTGAAATACTTGGATACCTGATCTCTTGTCTCAAGGCTTTAGAATTCTCATAATTCTGGTGATTAGACGTCTTATATTTTGGAATTCAAGTTGTTTGTTTATACTTTGGGTTACCTAATGTATTTAGCTATCGCAATGCCGGCAAACTGTAATTTTTATTCACAACATTTATGAAGTGGCCAATATTAATGAACAGCATACGAGTTTTAGAATGTGATAACGAGCAAATTTACAGACTCAGTAATTTCCAAGGTTAAAAAGCTTGAGCTCCCTGAGGCAGGTAACTTAAATACAGAAATTAAAAAAAAACATAGGTAATTCAAATATCGGGTGAGGAAAAAGCCATGCTGTCCACTTGTTTTAATTTAAAATGGACTGGTTTCAGCGATTTGGGCCTAAACTAAATACAGGCCAAATATTGCCAATGCGAAACAGCATATACTTATGTTCCAAATTCAATTGAGGTAATAATTGTAATGGAACGAATGGACTGATGGGTTAAAGAAATTTACGATCGAGGGATCTAATTTAGCTCATCACAGAGCATGTAAACGTTCATACTGCATTTTAGAAGAAAGCTATAAGGCTAACACCGCCACCCGCATATTCTGCTGATAAATGACCAACCATTTGCTAGCCTTATAAAAATGCGCTGGATTAGAGAAAGTTGCATTTTGTGAAATGACGGAGCTTTGCAAACTTAGACCATGCGTTGACTGCAAGTCTGAGGATAACACATTATGTTATGAAACATGAAACCCATTAGGCAGCACGTAGAAATTCATCAAGCTCAGCAAGAATGAGAACTACGAGATGATCTTTCAAAATATTTGCTTTCCTGTGTCTCTTTACCGCTGAGCAGAAAAGGGGATTAAACTTGTCGCGGCGTAGTAAAAGGCTTCAGCTTCTTACTGCTCCTGCAGAAGTACCATAGAACTTTATTCCAGAACAATTCAGCCGTGTCAATCAAAGCAAGAATTGCTTGGCACGAAATAATTACAGTAAATTTGAGCATTTATTTTCTTTTACATAGTAAATTTTTTAAATCAGACTCAACCAGGAGCCTAATGAAATAATGGAATTTGATCTCATCCAGTATCTAGCCAGTTCCTCATCGTCACTGGCTTTTGCTAGGGTTCAAATGTCGAATTCACAATAGAAGTGAGCGTTGGCCTAAGCTCCAGTGCTAAACCTCTAAACAAACACTTTCTGTTTTTGATGAGTTTATTCATTTCCTCAAGTGGAATTTGGAAGCTCTACATCAAAGAAAATATTTAGGCCCAGCCGAATCCTTCTTCCAGCAGCAACACGCTAAACGACACGGAAATGCACACAGTTCCTATTGGAGCATTATACAATCCTCTGTCAGCCGAGCTCTAGGCGCTTGTAGCATAGCGATTTACTACTGTATTTACATTAGAAAATACCTGGGAACTTTAAACCGAGAAAATGTAGATCTAGCTCGTAAATAGTGATTAGGCGAGCTTTGGCTCTAGAGTTATGTATTTTATTAGTATTTGTATTGCTTATTTTACTAAATCTGAGAAAATCCTTCGTTCTGTGGTCAAGACTCGGCCATGGACAGAGTGAATAAATTACAGCTCTGTTTGAAAAGTTCGACCGAAGAACTCAGCTGCTATTTGTTCAGTCTACTGCACGGGTAATAAGAGCTAATGTGCACTTAAGCTTTGGCTTTGAGAGTATTTAAAGTCTGGTTGGTGGAGTGTCCGTCTAGCTTTCTCCAGCCCTCATCCTTGTCTGCTGTCTGGAATTACATCCAAATTTTGAAGTACGGCTTAACCCGAGTCGGGAGCAGATTAAAAGTCAAAGTGCAATTCCATGGAATTGAAACCGTTATCCGCTTCTAAGCTCTATAGGCTTGTTGAAAAGGGAAATACGAGTACGGGATTGTCAGGGAATCACTCACTTCTGTCTGAGAAGTCAATTATTGACAGTGCATGCATGACTTGATTACATAAAAGTAATCGTTTTTCAGCTGAATGCGTCTTAAGATTCGGTTACCTGTTACCTGGCACCATGACCATGGTCTCATTTGTTCATATATTCATGGATCAGCTCTTTTAAAACTTGGAATCTGTTATAATACGCTGCAAGTTAGTTTAGTCTGCACTGCACTGTAACAAGAACTTTTTACAATTGCTCGCATTAAACTCACAATAAATATATTATGTATTATATCAAATCCATTCATGTATTCAAACTTTTCCAGAGTTATCAGTTGCCACCGGGATACCATACAAATAGACATACGACATACAAATAGCTCAAAGTATTAATTGGTGTGGAAATCAATAAAAACTCCAAGTATTAATAAACTTCATGTTTTGTTCCCTATTTAGCCGCGGTATAAGTATAGTAGGTATGTTTATTTTAGCAAAAATTAAAGTGCAAGTAGGTTTAATTTTAATGTAGACGTTGCGCTCAACATGCTCTAATAATTAGCCCTGACAGCAATCGGATGGTGGATTGCATCCAGAACATGTGCTGTCTCCAATGCCCCCTGGGGGTGGTACACACGCTCCTGAGCAGCAATCAGTGTTGGCTGTGCATTTTGCTCCTTCTCCGTCACACTTAAGAAAAAAACGAAGGATTTTCAATATTTAGGTTCAGCTTCCAGTTACCGAAAATTACCTGAATTACAAAATCTTAAAGTTAGGTACCTACTTAATTCATAAGAACTCACACAGACATTGGTAGTTCCAGAAGTTGGCGTTGTTTGGCAAACAGACGAGCAGCACTCATAGTCAAACGCACAGGTTTGGGTTGCCGCCTTGCACTATTTTTGAACACATCAATTAATCACGCATCCAATAAAATCCAATCAGTTTATACAGAGAGAGCCCTTGAGTACTTGTGTCTGCGCACTCAATGGGATGCAGCTCAAAGAGTCCAGTTACTCGGGTTTCACATAGAATTTTATACCATAGCATTTATATATAGTATCAGTGCTAGTACTACGAAAATTTGCCGTACCCCGCAAAGCCCGAAAGATCCACTGACGATATCGCATTTATTGGCACCGCATTGGTTGTCTGCAGAGCACACGCGTTTGGGTGCAAGCGTCTGTGGATAATTACAAAAATAAATTATTTCAAAGCTTTGAATTGCATTTTCTTTCATCCCTGCTTACACATCTATAGGGTTGACCACTGATTCTTTGGCAATATTGAGGCTGGTTTACTCCATTTACGGTTATATTACAACATTGGGCTGCGTTGTCACAGACTCCATTGTTTTCCACGCATGATTCCGGAATTGAGCATTCTCCATTGGTGCAGGTGCCGTAGCAACATTCGTTCGTATTTATGCACACGGTTCCGGGTTCTTTACACTGTAAATTTTGCCAGTAAAATAAAATGAGTTTCTCAGTTATCCGATTAATTCGAGATTGTAGTTTGTTATTCATACGCAAACTTTGTCAGTGGGTTTCGCAACACAAGCCTGCCCGACGTCGGGTCCATTTGGTGTCACGAAGATGCAGCAATCCTGGTCGCTTTCACAAGAATCTCCAGTCGCCTTACACTGAAGATGAGAGTACAATTTTCAAATTAATAAGCAGAGACATGGCGATTTCGACAGAATACATTATGTATTAGGAATTTATTAGAGGTCTTTACACCGCATTTTCCGACCCAGCATCCAAGTTGCAGTGAGTAGGCGCCGCAAGATCCAGAACAGCACTGATTGTTATCCGTGCAATATCCTAGGTAGCCTGTACACTATATTAATAAATAGATAAATGAAAATTAGACTTTTCGGAGATGGTGCGCATTTGTAATATGGCTAAATTTTAAGGCGTTACACAGCGAAAACGCGAACGAGCTGGGTCCCTGTCACACTGTTGACTCTCGGTAAAGACGCCGTAAAATAGTTCCAACGGCTCACAGTCTCCGTTCCGTGTACAATTTGCATTGTTTTCCACGCAGCTCTAAATAGTGCGGAATTAGTGAATTGAACATGCCAACTCATTTTTTAAAGGCTACAGAAAAATTAAATGGCAATACAAAATTAGGGGTATGTATGTAGTTCTTACATTTACAGCTGCCGCTTTCTTCCAAAATATGCCGATTTGGAAGATAAGCACTAGATAAGCAAAAATCTGACTCTGACACGCCATTTCAATGCAGAGACTCCGCACGGGTTGCTTTGTTGACGGTTATTCAGTTGACTCAAATGGTTTGCAGAGTTTTGCTAGTATTTATAATAAATAGCGTATATTGGTTCTGCTACTAGAAAAATAGCTGACGCATATTCCGAGCCAAAAAGACAAGTTGGCGTAAACAATTTTGTTTAACATTGACTTCTACAGCCTTTGCCTAACTTCAGCATCTTTATTTCAATTTAATGTGATGGCAAAGAATTCAGAAGTACTGGCGTCGCGGAAAAACCCTAAATTGAAAGATAATTAGAAGCTAAATATATTGATTACGTTGCTCTTAAAAGGCTAATTCACAAATATTGCGTAAATTTACAGCTGTATCTTATCCAAGAGAGCAGAGTTCACGCAACAAAGACTAACTGTCATAATTCCAAGGTGATAGTTCAAGACAAATACGCAGCATTTTACTTCCTCGACCGATTTCTAGTTGAACTTTGCGTTATTATAGGCTACACAGAACAGAACACGAACTTTATTTTTTTTTTCATTATGATTTGCGATGTTAAATAGTTCATATCAAATTGCTCTTTTTATTGCCGGCGTCTCACTTTCGCACATTTGCACTCTTTTGAAATAAGGTTGAATTACTCAGGTGGCCAACCACAGTTTGATTGAAGACATCGAACGGCCAAAGAACCATTTATTAACTGCGGAGACTCGGCGAAGCAGTTAATGCGAATGGCCTGTCCGTCTGTCTGTTTGTCCGTCCGTCTGTCTGTTTACAGGATAACTCTTGAACGCTTAAACATAAAGGGAGAATTCTTTCACTAATAGACATGATAGGTCATGAGTATCAGCTGATTCAAATATGGGTAATCTAGGTGACCTCTAAGGTCAGGTCACGTCAAGGGTCAACATGTCGTTTCACACAAAGGGTGGCATGTGGAGTGTCCATTGAACGCCCATTAGGAGCATATTACGACAGTGACATTGGATTTGACCTTTCACCTCACTAGGGGTCTCCAGAGGTCAAACTTTGTATAATAC
Source organism: Ceratophysella communis (assembly GCA_009869905.1). NCBI lineage: Eukaryota > Metazoa > Arthropoda > Collembola > Poduromorpha > Hypogastruridae > Ceratophysella > Ceratophysella communis. The sequence continues at coordinate 13,577 of VNWX01000823.1, forward strand.
AGCATTCGAATCGCTAATGCCATCCGATTAACATTTCGACACTAGATTTGACCTTTGACCTCTGCAGGGGTCACCAGAGGTAAAACTTTGAATAATGCGCTGTGTTTCTACAGTTGTTTACATTCCGCACTGCGCGGTTTATTGTACAAATAATTACTCATAAGACCTTGAAAAAACGATGGGCCAACTCTCAACATGTCAACCGACCACAATTTTATTTGAGAGAATTTTTTCACGCTGAATAATTTGCAATATTTGCGAATCTTGCAGAAACAGGAGTTGAATAATTTACATCGACGAAACGCGAGCTTAATTTCGAAAACGTACCGTTTATTAATTTAAAAATTTCATGGTTCAAGGCTTATTTGAATTCAAATTATTCTGTCAGTGGCAGGAGCGAGATACCAACTTAAAGGGCATTTGCTTCTGGTAGACGCAAGTACACACTTGACTTTTAATTACAAAAAATTGAACCCCCCTAATGAGGCAATATTATTTTCCGCCGACTTGGCTATAAAGCACTCGTGAGCCGCAGCATTACAAAAGCCACTATTTGACACCAGACTTCACGTGCGAGACACGTGCCGATAACGTACCTCATAGGTACCTATCGTTGATGCAAGCAATTACTTGATTTCTAAGAAATAGATTGGCTCTGTCTAGTCTACGTATAATATTTCGTTCGACTTTTCGCCAGAAACTTGTGTGCTGTACCAAAGAAATTCTCGGTAGTCCTATCTCATTACCACTGATTGAGTTCGACGAGACCGAGAGCTTCTCCTGATCTAATTGTAGCGTTTCTACTGGTCTCTGTCTCTGGATCTTGAACTAAAACTAATACACTTCATTGAGTGCCTGTATCTGAGTGTCTGAGTGCCCCTTGAAATTGAAGATAAGCCCTCCTGCCATGCCAACAGTCGATTGCTCAGGATTTAAATTTAGGCTGCGGCTATACGTTTAGGGTAAAAGTTGTCATTTAGGTTGCTTTAAATTTCGCGTTTTGCGATACTTATTTGAAAATATATTAAAGCCCTTGCAGGAATATCAATAAAAAGAAATGCACCCTACGGTCTGCCACTAGAGTGGAAACCAATCGAAATCCTTGTATTTGGAAACTCTACCACAATCGTTTCAATATCATATCATCCGTCACTCAACCACAAGATATTAATATTTAATCTATAATCTGTAGTCGGAAATGTGTGTAATCTCTCAAAGGAACTGAGGTTTCCTTTCCTTTGATGTTCTTTATTTCTACTTGTCACTCTTACGTTATGAGTTTGGTCGAACCAGTGTTTGAAGCGTCGTCCTTGGCAGCTTCTGCCTCAGTCCCCTCAATATTATAAATTAGATGTGCTTCCGTGTGTGAAAGCCTTTGTTGGTCCAGAGTCCACAGGCTTGTCAAGACACATGTCCTCTGCTCAACATCCCCCCACCCTCCCCAACTTCCCTCTTCACTGACTCTCAACGCATTTACTTTCACTTGGACTTTCTCCATCAATCACGCCTGGCTCGAGGCCCAAAATGAAATATTACCCAAACCTGCGCTCCGCTGGGAAACAGGTATGGACACACAGCTTCTGTACAGTCCACTGCTCTCGTCCACAACGCCTGACAGAATGTCCAAAAGACTGGCACACTCTCTTTCCAACATTATTTCGAAAGAACGACTGGTGCACTCAAGAGAAAACAGCACGGCAAGCAAATGTCGGCTTAAAGCAAATCTATACATACATACTTACATACAGACTGCAAATAAGCGAAAACTGATAAATGGAGCGTACAAGGAGAATCACTGATTTATAACGGGTGAAAGCCTTTAAGATTACCAAAAAGTAGGATTTTAAAACAATTTCCGAGGATTTCTGCAATTTTATTCTTTTTAATTAACGCGACACTATAGCAGATATTTAAAATAAGGTAGTTATTTACATTTTGCTTTCAATTGTCATTACGAATTCCACGCGTGAATGGTGAAAGTAAGGTACTATGAGAGTATGTAGTCGGATCAGCGTTGCGTAGCCACCTTTCAACCTTATTTCCGTTCCAAATACTACAACGTACTTCGTACTTTCATTTGAGCCCTATTCTTCTGTACTTTTAGCCTAATTACAAGTCTATAGCCACCTAAGTCCATAAAAGGCCTTCGCCTCAGAGGCAACCAATATCAAACCACAACGTGAACTTACGTGGCACTACAGACCAACAATATAGCTAAACGATTTGATCTAAAATGTAGCTGTTGTTTACATAGCCTTAATGAAACGCATCTAAAGTTGTAGCTAATACGTAAACCAGACCCAGGTCCCTTAAATTGGACAGAATTCATTTGTTCCCGTCTCTCAACCCAAGAATCAATTTGTTTTTGTAGAACTTTTAAATGTCAAAGTGCCTCAATGCGTTTATCCGGCACTTTAAGAAATTTCTGGGTGTTTTGAGATTCGCTCTTAAATATGACGATGTCAGTCAAATCTCCAATCCTCTTTTTGACTGAAAAAGTTGTTTCTTTAATCTGGCTTTAGTTGAGCTCTTTGACGTGTTACCTGTTTATGTGCTGTCACATAATGGTAATGCTCATACCGAAACGCTTGAGTGCAGTATTTACGCAGCACATCAATGCACTGAACAATGATTTTGAGTGAAGAGGGCACCACACTCTCTCTTGTTGCTGTAGGTAGACTGTCCATTATTTCTTTGGACTACAATGGAAACTCTTACCACAAGACCAGGCTGAGTCTGACATGTTTTGAATTCCCCTTGGGGGTCCGTCTTCTAGAACACAATGTTGCATGTTTAAGGAGCTTCACAAAACCATCCCACAAGGACACTCTACCTGACAGATTTAAAATCCTTACCAGGCAAAAGTTCTAAACAGGTGCTATTTGCCTGTCTGGCATCTGGTATGCCGACGATTCCCACAGATACCAAAATTTAGTACACTGTTATCAAGCTACTGCATCTGCCTGCATAAAAGTGAGTTCAGATTCCAGTTAGAAATTCTTTCGAGTTTTAACCGTCTCCAGTCTACTAAAGAGACCAGCAGATCTGGGCTACCGAAACTGCTTTCAACCGCACTTTCCCTTTTGACCAAGGAATGCTGACAAGAGAAAGGGACCGTAAGAATGCAACTGGAAGTTCTCAGCAATCCAGGTCAATATTACTATGCCTTTCGTGTTGTGGCTTCTGGTCAGGAGAGCAATGGAAGTTCATGGAAGCGGAGCGGCCTGTACTGCGAACTAACTGAAAATAAAAGCATGCTACCAATTAGAGGAATTAGACCCTTTGCAGCTTCCCCCTGACTATTCTCAACCCCGGATTTCAGCTGAGGTTACACGTACAAAACCTTGTCAATGTAGACCACTCTCAAAAAATTGCTAACGTGTAAGCAGCAAAGTACGCCGAGCCTTAAATCCTATGAAGGATCTGGATGTTGGGTACGTATGCTTTCTTTAGAATGAAAGAAAATATGGATTTTACCGAGAGCTATGTGCAAGCTAAGTACTATAGCTCTGCATTATCACAACATATTGATTGACAAGGAGTTTGACAAGAAAAAACGACGCCACCAATTTTTGCACGATGGCTTTTAGCTTTTAGGATCAACAACATTCTACGTAGATACTCAAAATCCGTTATTTTTCCCACTTTCCGCGCCTAGAGGCAGATATAGCTTAGATGCATATGAGCATACATAATATGCTAGCCATGTTGAAAACATTTGATAAATGAATCCACTTCGCATTTATTAATCAAAAAGTGAGACAAGGCTGAAGTGCGGTTCGTAGAAAGACGGTCTAGAGTACTATGCAATTATAAAAGGAACAGAGAATGAATGACACGGTTCGTATTTTCAATGTGACAGCGGTGTTTCTTTGATTAAGTGCCGACTAGGGGTGTTCACATGACAGAAAATTGTGTTGAAATACGAACAAAGCCCAAAATCTTGTTCTATTTAGATCAGAGATGGGCTACTCCTGTACCTTAAGGTACTTGAGTAATTACTGAAGATCAGTAAATACTTCACATGGACTCCGTTTAGGCTGGTCCGGGCGAAAGTTCTTGTACAAATATTGTGTTAGTAATTATCCGTGTAGAGAAATAATATTGATACAAGATCAGGAAATATCCTAGTATTTGTAAGAGACCTGAAGAGAATTGATTGGGATTTCTATTTAAGATTCTGAGACCTTGATATTTTTAATATAAAGCAGAAAAGACATAGATAGGAACTGTAAAATGAATTGCGGGTGTAATGAGAAAAAAGTTTATTTTGAAGCACAAAAAAGGATCGTCGCACTCGCACACAGGTGGGTGCTAGTAATAAGAAAGTTGGAACAATGAAAAAACTTTTTTCAAACATATTATTTTCCTCAGCACACGCGGGACCATCGAGAACAAAAGGATGCGTTTTTGGAGCAGACAGTAGTACTGGGCTGCTGGAGTGGAGAAAGCTAGACAAGGAGGGTGAAAACTGGGTTAGGAGCGGCTTGGGCTTCTCACACAATGGAAGAACGTACAATCAGGATTTCTAGACACTGTGTAGGCAATTGTCCCGTCCCGAAGCCCTTGAAATTATTTTTATAAGTATCCTGTCATGGGAATGGGCCGCCATTTTGTCTGCTTTCTCCTCTAGACTGATAAAGTCAAG
>VNWX01000824.1:0-18221 GCA_009869905.1 Ceratophysella communis
CTGTTCAGCCAAATTTAAAATTCACGATAATTATTTTGACAGCTGATGATAGTCCAAGTTGCTTGCTAAAGCTGCCATGCCTAGAATTTAAGCTTTTAAATGAAGCGTGAGTGTGACTCACGAGCAGATAATAAAATCCCGAGCTCGAGTGTTTTTAAAGTTGTCGATATTTTTGGGAAAACCCTAACCGCATCTTAGCTCGGATTTACTTCATAATATATATAAAAAATATGATAGTTTACAGTTTTTCATGTGTCTCAAGGTAAAGGTGTCTCAATTTTAAATCTATAGAAGCTGTTTAAAAGTCATGAATAAGCAAACGTGTCTAAAATTCTTATAATAAACTTCAATATCTCTCAAATAGTAGTTTGATTTAAAAAATCTAGAACTCTAGGTCTACCGAATTTTTGGCAACCTTTTTCTTGAAACAACTGCGTGTAAACACACAGAGAGTTATGATGACATTTATTTGGCCAGACGTAGAGGAAATGGAACCTGCAAAAATTTTGGGATTATAAAGCTTAGCGAATTTTAAAGCTCAACATCAGCCAGAATATTAGTTGTGTCGTATCGTGCCTCTTTCGTCCGAACACACACACTTTGCGAGAAATTTCTGAAGACACCTACCCATCCTGCAAACTTAGAAAAATAAGTTTAAAATTATATAATCAAACTCATCGTTAGACGCTTCCGTCGGGAAGAATTATATGAATATTATATTGTTCAAGTCGTTAACTCAGGTAGGCTCTGATAAAAACCACAACTGAAAATATTGAATATTTATAAGGCCGGTAAACCACTGTGCGATTTCGTAGAAGAAGTGACGCTTATTTTGGCCCAACAAAAAACAATTGGTGATGCATGACCAATTAAATCCAATATCATAACATGACAGTGTTTGTGAGTGGATGTGGATATACACTTGTACCTAGAATATATTGAAGGTTGAGGTTAGTCATGAACATTAGTGAATTTTCTGAAACGTGAGGTGACGCGACGCGAGTCCTGCATTAAAATTCCGATATGATGGTCATTACCGTATAATTATCTGTGACATGAGCTGTAATATAAGAAAAGAACAACATTGTCTCGTTCAGGGGTAAACAATAGGCAAGACAAGGCAGTCGAGATGAAGATCTTTGTGGCTTATGGTGCAGAGTTTATTCTGATCTTTCAATTAATCTGTGCCATATCAGCGGAATTAGTGTATTTGAATAAATGTGTGGGATTCTCCAGCATCAGTAGCTCAACAAATAATATTTTACATATTCCAGCGCATCTGGTGTTCTCGAAGGAAAATGTTACGTTCGAGTAAGCACACACTTTGTTCTACAGAATGCTATTAAATCATTGATTGGTTCATACGGACACAAACAAATATTGTGCATTAGGGCTGCGACTTTATCGCACAATAAACTCATATGCTCGTTATTTGCAAATAATTATGCACATTTATGATCTCACAGATTACAGAAAGCCAGCAACTCACTACAGTCATCATGCAACTCTTACAACATCGAAGAATTTACACTTCAGATGGCAGAAACCGCCGATTTAGCCAAGGATAAGAATACTAAATTGGATTCAAATGTTATGCCAGTATTAAAGAATACGAATTTTACAAATGCTGAAATGGAAGATTATTACGTAGAAGAAGAGCCTCCACCAATCAAAAAATATTTTACCAAAAATGGATTACTTCGGATTGACCGGAATTACTACCGACCATCTGAGTTTTGCATTAGACGGTGGGTTTCTTTATTTGGTTTTGCTATGCCATGCTAATCAAATTTATGATTAATTGCAGACAAAAGCAAAACATAGTATTCTAAAAGCTCAGGCTCCACGCTATATTTGCTTTAAATTTAGGAAAAATTAAAGGCACGCGTGGATAAGCCTGCCAAAATATTAAATTGAAATAAACTAGGCCTATCCGCTTTTTTTAGCATCTAGAGAATCCCAAATCACAGACCATTTGCTGGTAACTCCGTCCTGTTTATGATGACAGATTTGTTGAATGTATGTAAATGTAGTACAAGTAGGCAAAACAAATGTATCCGTTAAGCGTGCAAAATGTTTAGTTAAAAATAGAACCAGCTTTCTGATCTGATAGAGATGCTATCTAAAATCTAAACCACGGATATTTTATGAGTCTAACACGTTCGTAGACACTCAAGATCACTGGCTGAGGACAAGTGAAAGAGCCACAAACCAAGACTAGGTATATTCTAAAACCCAAACTGTATATTTATTTCAGAATTCACGAGCCTGTGGGAGTGGGAAGCCTAGTTTTGGAGGTGTGTCATCCAAAATGTAACGCCACGGCCAAGTATGCTCCTTGTATCCGGAAATGCTGTAGTATTGGAACAGCACTAAATGTGCTTACGCCAAGTTGTACGCCGATAGGAGAAAAGGACTGGACGCCATTCAATCTACAGAGATCCATATACTATTACCAAAGAAGCCGAGCAGCTCAAATTCCAGCCGCATTTGAGCCAATCTCCCCCTTCATGTGAATTTGAACAGCATGCTCTCAGCAATCGAAATTTGCCGAATGAAACAAAACACCCGTGAGTTTCGAAACAATTCGCAAAACTTTTGAAAACGGTCAAATGCTGCATTGCCAAATAACACACTCGCATGTACAGCGAGTTTACTACTGTTTATTGTAAAATAAATCAAAATTCAGATGGCGAATCCTACTGGACGAGGAGCATTTGGTATCTCGCCGGTAATCGAAAATGGACAAAGTTAGCCACCGATAACTACTGCATAGATGGAATTCTTAACTTTGGCGAGGGAGAATTTTACAGCGGACTTCCATCAGATCAAATGCTGTTAGTTTGTCCAGAAGAACAAAATAATACTGCGGTAGGCTAACTTTATAATTTTAATGCAATATTTCAGAAACTTTTCGAAATTAATACGTAATTTTTTTCATAAATTTTTACCTTAATATCCTCGCTGTTCATTTTGCAGGGAAAATACTCGCCACTATAACGTGACAGTTATGCTGATATCTGCTCTGTTTCTGCTTCTCACGGCGACTGTTTACATTTTGCTTTGGGAACGTCAGAATAATATTCATACTTGGACAGTTCTGGCACAAGTTATTTCAATGTTTTTCATGTACATATTTTTGGCAACTGCAAATATTATGAGTTTTACTATTACTGACAGAGAGCTCCGGGTTATTCTGTCGACTCGTAGGTAAGACGTCGAACATTTTACCAGTAATAATTTGCTTTTAAGCAAAGAAAAATGTTTAAGCTAAAAATAAGCAATTCTTAATTTGATGTTTGATGACAGGAGTATTGGCGCATTTCTTCTTCCTATCCACATTTTGCTGGTTAACCATGATTAATTTTGACTTGTGTTGGACTTTCAGGTATTCTAAAGTACCGATAATTTTTCAACAGCTTTCTGACCTTATTTGTTAAAAGTTATGTGATCAAAAATTTCTTGAATAGAGCACTGAGCCCAGGAATAGGACAATCTAAGGGACTTCGGCGATTTTTGTGTTACTGTGCATTTGCATTTACCGTGCCAATTTCAGTCATTACCACTGGGCTTGTTCTTGAGCATCTTTACGCGTATGTGAAAGCATTTATTATTACTTTTAGTAGTCCCATTATGGTACGATAACTTTATGCTTTTACAAAAAAATTCTAGGGATGACCTGGAGAGCGAAATTCTGACGCCATTGTACGGCCAGATAACATGCTATATCGCTGTATGGTCGCAAGGCGTTTATGTATACTACATCGTTGGCACGCTGATTTCGGCTAACTTCATTCTCATCGTAATAACGGCATTTACGATCTACAAGTTACGCCAGAGCACCAAAGTTGTGGCCAATAATCGGACAAACAGCCAGCATCAGTCGTAAGAAAAGCTCTTCATAAATTTTGTTACAGCTCTATTAAATTAAATACTCCACACTCTACTCTAAAATACTTTTGAAAATTTAAATAGATTCAAGCTGTTTGCCAAACTTGTAAGCTTATTTATTTTTAGCCAGACGCAATGCTATTGACCTGCTAACGGAACATTATATTATTCCTGTATTTCTAGTTCGTCATCATGGGGGTGACTTGGGTGTTCGAGATCATTAGTTGGTCTTCTGTACAATACACTGATAAGGACCAGTCGCCATGGTACTGGGTCATTTTTGACCTTATCAATATTCTTCAAGCAGTTGCCATTTTTATAATTTTTGTTTGCAAGCCACGCACACTGAATCAACTTCAACAAAAGTTTCCTTGCTTGAAACGTAAGTAAATTCAGTATTATTAAATTTAGCAGTTAATATTATAAAAACCGTATTTGCAGGTGTCTTTACTCCAGTCGTTGCCTTATGTAATACTCAACAACAGAATCAAACACCCGGCTCCTCCCGAGAAGGGGACGTTGAACATCACACAACGGGTTCAACTGTGCAATCAGCATCCAAAACCAACAGCAAAAGAGAATTCAGAAACTAATTTATAATTGCCTTTGTATTTTATTCTTGGGGTATTATTATAGCAGTATTGCATCAGTAACACTGAAGTTAATTTTGCTAAAAAGTGTTTTATTCAGTGCAATTTTGATAGGGTTAGGTTAAGTAACATACAAAGAAGCGCGGATGAAGCTTTCCTACCTAGAGTACTGATTAAATCCATCCGAAAATATTTCAAATCAAGCTAAAAATACTGTCAATCGCTTTCAAATGGCCACGTGCCGCAATTTTTTCCCCAATAAGTGTAAACTGTGACATTGTCTAACTTAAATTTGGTGTTCAACACGCAAACATGAAGCTTCGAAGTTAATTTAACAAGTTAAGCAACTATAATAACAATAACTCTCAGAGTTATGTAAAGGACCTCTCTTATGTATTCTATGCTAAATTCGCTGGACTCAATATTTCGCATCACATTTAATTAAAGGTACATGTGACTGAATCAATGCAAAATAATCGAAAATCGACATGAGATCGGGTTGTTCCCATACATTCGCGGCCTGTAATTTACGCGTGTAACTTGTTCAAACACATGGTAAATGAGTGTCATTCCAGGTAGTCAGAAATATTTGAAAACCGTTCAGTGAGTAAATATTTTAACTTTAATATTTCAACTTAATCCTCACGTTTCACTACTCATCAACAGTCTAAATTCATTTATTCACAAATCATTAAATAAATGAAATCGTAACTTTATGCTGCCATTTCGGATGGGAATAACACTTAAAATCTTAGCAAATAATCGCAGCGATATTGCATTCTCCCCTGTGGCAGAAATCTAAACTTTATATAGAAATAGGTAGTCGTTTTAGTTGTTTATTTTGTTAAAAGAATGATTTAGCTTAAGTATTCCGATCATTTAACGACATAAATGGAGTAAAAAGTATTTCTTTAAATAGAGTAAAGTTTACTTTTAAAGCACTATTGTTCCATAAGTGAAAAGTAAACTAAAAGACAGGTTCTACACCGCTAAATCAATGCGTAATTGAAGGTGCGAACGGATTTAATTGAGAATATTTCAGTCTTTGTTTCTTGTTGTTTCGCTGTAACTCGAAAATTCAATAAGTGATAACGTTAGGTACCTAAAATTAAAGGCAATTCAGGGTCTTGACGACGCGTATATATTCAAGCACTTCGTGGAAATATTGGAATTGTTGAACAGTCGTCGTCTAGTTCACATAAACTGTTAAAAGCTAAAAATATATTTTTTCTGCTGGAATCGCCGACCGAGCAGAGTATAACAGAGCAAAAAATATGATTAGTCCTGGAGCTGTCAAGCTAATTAGCTTGATCTTCAGAATTGGCTGCAATGGCATACAGCTGGTTCCATATACTTGGGATCCTGTAGCCCTTCGTTTTTCACGCCCAACTAGCGCCCGACTAGGGATTTTTACCTTCCATAAATACTATCAATATGCGTTATGGGTATTTTCAGTTTCCCGATTTATTCAGCTCTGTTCGTGGGAAGGCGTTTCAATTCGTACATTTGAAATCCATACACTCTGGATGCTTGCCTTCAGCCTTGGTTCAATAATTTACAGGCAATTCGACACTAGGAGAGAGCAAATCATGTGGTTTGCAAACTGCGTATTTGCCCATATCGAAAAGAATCCAGGTAATTGTTGAAACAATGTATATCATTTTTGCAAAAAAAAAATAAGATGAGATAAAAATTATAAAAAGAGACATGCGCGTGATTTTTCACAGTGAAATCAAATCCGGATACTAAAACCACAAATTGGATCTCAATTTCACTCTACATCAGCGGATTTTTAGTTTTCCTAAATCCTTCTGGTAAACTCCGAGAATTATTCTAAAAATCTAACTATTTAGTAAAATTATTTTATACTTTACTATTTAATTTACCTATATATTTTCCCTCAGCTCACGCAATTACGGTATTTGATGGACCTTGTATTCCACTTTTGACGAGCTCTTTATTTTTGGACTGTCCCAATACGGAGGAAAACGGTCAACCAGTGTTGGCCAAAGTTCCATTTTATTTATGGGATAATTACCTTGCCGGCACTCTACTAACGGTTTACTCGTTCAACTGGACGTTCATTTTCCTGGGGTGCGCCTGGTTAAAAAGTGAACTTGATAAAATAAAGTAAGTTAACTGGAAACATGGATTTTAGATCGGTTTAAGAAGCATGACATTTAAGACGATTTTGATTGGCCTTACTCAAAAAATGATTTTATCAAACAAGAGATTCTTATGGTGTAAATCAAGGTCAAACTCAGTGAATACCTTCGGACAAGAGTTCGGGCAAAAATTACGCCTTGAGAGCTACAGAAAGGTTCAATTTATCAATGTAATCCTGAGTGATGCGTTTGGAGACTATCTGGAATGGTTTCCATCAGTTCTGCTGGGTCTCTTTGTGCTCAATTTTTTTGCTGCAATTAGATTCACTCACCTGCCTTGGTACCTTTATCTCATGGCTCCGGCATGCGGAGTCAGATGCCTTTTCGAATCTCTCACAGTTCTTCAATTCGCCGGGAAAGTGAACAAAGCCAGCATCAACACGCTTCGCGTCTGGCGAACTCCAGAACGGATGGACGGAAAGTTAATTAGGACTTTCCAGAAGTCTTGTCGAATTATCTTCTGTGCTGCGGGCTCTCTGTATACATTCGAGAGTAGTATTGTCTTGGTTAACGTTGACCTGAGTATCCAAGCTGTTGTTAACTTGCTATTGATGACAAAGAATTTACGCTAAGGTGGAAGTCGACGTCTGATAAGGTAGAAAACACTTGAGCGTAAGTATTTACTCACCCTTTAGAGACAGAGTTACCTATACAGTAAATAGCCTGAGAATTGTTTGTATAAGTGTTGCCTAGTAGCGTCTCATGAAAATTGTAAGCACCAGCTTTTATAATCTATCAAATGCAGTATCATGTACAAGCCTAGCTACTAAAAACATGCATAATTCAAATAAAATCCTAAGGTTTAGATTCAATTATTTAAATATTGAAATAAAAGTTGCACGGGTTGTTTAATTTTTTATGTGAATTGAAAGAAGCCCAAGGTAGACGTATACCTATAAAATCTATGACGAAGGTATTAAGTTTTACTACCCATTCAGTGAGGCTTAGACGTGTTCATCATCACTTAATATGGAGACTTTTGTATCAATTTCGATAGTTATTACCCTTGCCCAAATTTCAACGCTTCAAGGCTCGAACCTGCACGCTAAGGACTATAACCACTGTATCTTTAACCTAGCCTCACGATTATATAAGGGTTTCGACACTGTTCAGTTGACAAATGACTTTTTCGATCGAGTTCTGTCAGAAAACCAAGGGCCACTCTGGACCATCGGTATCCACCATAACACCCTCGGGAAAGGACATAATATGAATTTATCGTCTCGTTCGTATTTTAGTGAATACTGTGCAATTAATATTTTAGTTAAGTTATCACTATCAGTCTGCGTTAGAGAGTCTTTACAACCCATTTTTGAGTTTAGTGCAATTGGCAAGCGAAACACACTGATTATGATTATGATATACGATGAGCGAGTCTATTGTAGGAATCTACCATTCTTTTCTACTTTCTCCCTTGAACTTGACATTTTCCATTTCTACTTGAACCAGCACACAGGTGAATTTACTAAAATCTATGTTGGATGCCAACAATGCTCAACGAGGTTTTCGAAAAATTTAAAATCACCCGAGTTACTGACTATGAAACATTTGAAGGAGCACTCATTAAGAATCAGATTAGCCGATCGTCAACAAATCGCGCTTATATTTTCACCGAACTCCGGAGTCCCGTTTCAGGACTTACTGGCTTTAAAATGGCTTTACCCGAAGAGCTCATCCACAAAACCAACGGTAATGGCTGCTACTAGTGGCTACATTGCAATGGAAATCCTGGCAGATAAATTCAATCTAAGCATCGCACACAGCCGAGACAATGGTGATGCGCTAAGATCACTTTTGTATGAATCCGAATATAAAAAGCAGAGCTCTGTCATTGTCCTTCTTTCAATAATTCCCTGGGGATTTATGTCAAACATTCCATTGAGTATAAGTAGAATATCAAATCAAGTGTTGGTCAGACCCAACTATCTTAAATTTTGGTATTGTACGAGAGCTCTCGAGCGTGAGGCCTTCAACTTTTTGTTCTGGACAATTCCATTTGACATTCCGTCGTGGACATTTATCGGATCTACAACCTTGGTTTTCATTTTCATAAGCCGTGGGGAATGGTTTCTAGTTCTTGCAATTTTGCTACGACAGGACTGTCGAATCATAAATCAGAGGAGACTACTTATCATATTCATTTTGGCTGCAATACTTTTCACATATGGCTACGAGGGCGTCATTTCAAGTTGGCTGACAATTCCGCCGCCCGTAAAAGTTTACAGAACTTTGACAGACCTCATACAAAATGGCTACAAAATCTTAGTAAATGGATTTCAATTGCTACAAATCGACAGCGTCCTGGTTAGGGAAAATATTAGCGATTCTATGGTAAGCTCGTCCTCACTGGATGACGAGTATCTCAATGATCTAAACGAAGACCTTACTGAAGTAATATCCGACTGTAATATAACGGCAGCATTCTACGATGACGCTTTAGTTACAGAGACATCAATGCTCTTACTGAGAACAAAATACAGAGTTTACTGCCAAAAAGCCATTGATGCAGTTGGCACTGCTGTGGACAGCTACCTCTTCCATGGCGATATTCGCTTCGAGTTTTCAAGTTCTTTTCAATATCTCTTCGAATCTGGAGTTGTAGAAATAATACATAGTTATATAGTATTTTCAATAAATTTGTTGAGGGTAAAAGCGGATGATGCCCTTAGCTGCGATTCGAATATTGCTAAGCCCTTTGAAATTGAAGATTGGAAAATCTTGTCAATATTTCTAGGATGGGCAAGCCTTCTTGGAATAAGCATACTGGTTTACGCAATTGAAAATTGCAGCAAGATTTTCCCAATATTCTTAGATAAATCCTTATTACCGGTAATTTGCCTCGGCAACACAAAAAATTCAGTCACTCATCTTCATTGCATGGAAGTGATTATAATTCGGTGGCGGGAATTCAGAAAAAATTGAACCCTTATTGTGAGAGCCTGTAAAGCTTCTGCTTTTATTAAATTCGTAGTGGGGATTTTCAGTGTGCAAATTTTTTGCCATTCTTCGAATAATACGTAACAGTAAACAGTTCTCACATAAGGTTGTTTACGGCATTCAAACAGAAAATGGTTCAAGTTTTGGGGTGGACTTTAAGGGAAATAAATTCAGTAATCATTATGTGAAATAAAACTTGTATGTTATATATGGTAAAGTCAAAATGATCACGATGATCACGCTTCGTAATGCTAAAAAAAGCTAAAGCTAGATGGCTATTTGATCGTCTTTTTTCTGAAAAAGTCTTATCTAATTACTTACTTATTTATCCACCATTTTACCGTAGCAGAAGTTTGACCTTTTAAAGTCTCTAAACAAGATTTGTTTTAGCCTCTCACCATGGACCATCATCATTTAATTTTAGCCCCATTTTGGAAGGACTTATTCTCATTTCGAGACGGAAGTCCCACGGAATAAAAATAAATTAGGAGGCTGTCGACAGCCTCCTAATGTCCCTAGCACCTACCGAAAATATGCGGTTCGCATCAATATTGCTCAAATTTTAAATTAAAATTCCTTTTTGGCCTTGACCCTTGCCTTTGTTACTTTAAAGTGATGAATTCTGACTTATTGAAAACAAATAATAGATTTGATCAAATATTTTTTATACGAAAAAATGATACAATGGTCATTTCATGTAAAGAGTTAGATAAATCGACTGGTTGTGCACGCTTTCGTTGGCCAACGAAATGGTTTCCTGTTTCAAATGAACACGGTTGAACATGTTGTGGATATTCAGAGCTTCAAGTATATTTAATTTCAAAAAAGTCAAAATCAATAATGCTTAAAATTAGAAGCATATTAAAAGCAAGTGAAATATATGTAACTTTTGCTAGTAAAATTAACGCAGGAAAACAAAACCACGATTTGGATCTTAATTTCACCCTAAATCAGCGGATTTTTTTGTTTTCTTTAATCCTGTTAGTAAACTCAAATATTTAATCCAAATAATAAAATTATTTTACGCTTTCTTCTCCCATTCAAATGTTTCCCCCCTGCTCACGAAGTCACGGTATTTGATAGAGATTGTGTTTTACTTCTGACGAACTATTTATTTCTCGAATGTCGCTATACGGAAGAAAATGGCGAACCAGTATAGGTAGTCAAAAATTTCATTTTATTTCTTGGACAATTATCGTGCGGGTACACCGTTAACATTTTAACAAATTAATTTTTCTTGTATGCGTGTGGTTAAAAAGTGAACTTGACCAAGTAAAGTAAATTGCAGAAATGCGGATTTAAAATCAGTTAAGGAAGCATGAAATTAAGCGATTTTGGCTATAGGATAGGGTTATGCTAAGAATCATTTTATCGAATAAGGAATTCTTATTCTTAAAATCAAGGTCAAATTCAGAGAATAGGGTAGGCAATTCAAGCAAAAATTACAATATTGAGCGCTACAGAAAGGTCCAGCTTATTAACGTGATCCTGAGCGATGCTTTGCTTTGGAGACAATTTGGAATGGTTTCAATAAATATGTTGTATCTCGTCGTCCTTGATCGTTTTGCTGATATTCGATTCACTCAAAGTCACCGGCCTTTGGTGCTTTTATTTTATGCCTTCGGCATGGCGGACTCAGGTGCTCTTTGGGTACTTCAATTAGCCGGTAGGTAAGTTGAACAAAACCAGCATCAAGATTCTCCAAATTTGGAGGACACAGGAACGGATAAGTGGGAAGTTAAAACGGAGGTTCCAAAAGCCTATTGGCTGCGGGCTGCTTTTAGATATTCGACAGCAGTATTGTCTTGAACGGTGACTTTAGTATCCAATCTGTTCTTAAGTTGCTGCTGAACGTTAAGGTTTCTGTCGAGGTTTGATAAGATACCCCTGAATATAATGGTCATGATAGGCAATTGCTTTGAAATATTCATCACTATTTGGACCGTGGTTATATCTAGAATAGCCCTGAGAATTGTTTGTATAGCTGTTGCGTAGTAACGTCTCATGAAACTTTTGAACGCCAATAGCTATAATGTAATTTATCAAATGTACTCTGAAGCGTAGAAACATGCTAGCTTCAAGGACAATTTTAAGATATAAATTTTAGATGCATTCAGTTCCTAAGATACAGATGCACAGATTTTTATTTTTAGTGATTTAAAAGGAACCGTCGGGAGACTACCTGTAAAATCTATATCAATTTTTTTTAGTAGGATTTCGGTAAGGCACAGAAGCTATCAAGACCGAATATGGAGACCTTTGTATCAATGCCGAGTCCACTGGTACTCATTATCCTTGTCCAAATTTCAGTCCTTCAAGCCTGGGACTTGCACGCTCAGGACTATTTCCACTGCATCTTTAATTTAGCCTCAAAATCATTTAACCTTTCCAACACCGTTGTCTTGACGAAAGACCTAGTCGACCGTGTTCTTGCAGCAAACCAAGGGCCACTCTGGACCATCGGAATCCGCCATGCTACTCTCGGTGATTTCATTTCAGCCTTTAATATGAGTCTATCGTCTCCTTGGTACTTTAGTGAATACTGTGCAATAAATATTTTAGTTGAATTAGCACTACTCGAGTGCAATAAAGAATCTTTACGGCCAATCTTCGAGTTTAGCGTGATCGGTGTACAAAACACACTGATTATGATCTACGACGAAAGAATTCTCTGCAAGGATCTACCATTCTTTTATGCTTTCTCCCTTGAGCTTGACATTTTCCATTTCTACGTTAACCAGAAAACCGGTGAATTCAGTAAAATCCTATTTGGGTGCCAACAATGTTCGAAAACGTTTTCGAAAAATTTAAAATCAACTGAGTTGCAGACTTTGAAACATTTCAAACAGCGCGCCTTCATAATACGAGAAGCCGATCGCCAGGAAATCGCTCTTATATTTTCCCAAGAATCTGGGGTCTCACTACATGACTTACCGGCTCTGCACTGGCTTTACCCGAAGCGCTCTTCAACAATCCCTACGCTGATAGGCGTTATCAGTGGCTATATTGCAATGGAAATTCTGGCAGACAAATTCAACTTAAGCATTGAACACAGCCGTGACGATATTCTGGCCATTAATACATTTTCATTTATATCCGAAGATAAAAAGCATGTAGCCATCGTGGGCCTTCTTTCAATAATTAACAGGGGACATCAAGTTATGGCAAATCGCCCAATGAGTAGAATATCGAATCAGGTGTTGGTAAGGCCCAATAATCTTAAATTTTGGTACTGTACGAGAACTCTTGAGCGCAAGGCGTTCAACTTTTTGTTCTGGACAATTCCATTTGACATTCCGTCTTGGATATTTATCGGAGCCACAACCTTTGTTTTCATTTTCATGAGACCGTGGGGAATCGTTTCTAGTTTTTGCAATTTTGCTTCGACAGGACTGTCGAATTATAAATGAGAAAAAAATACTTATCATATTCATTTTGGCTGCAATACTTTTCACATATGGCTACGAGGGCGTCATTTCAAGTTGACTGACAATTCCTCCGCCAGTCATAGTATACAGAACGATGACCGACCTTATAGAGAATGGCTACAAAATTGTATTAAGTGGATTTCAAATGCTACAAATTGACTGCATCCTGGTTAGGGAAAATATAAGCCATTCTACTTTACAATCGTCAGCACCGGAGGATGAGTATCTCGAAAGCATGAGTAAAGATCTAACTCAAGTGATATCAGACTGTAATATAACGGCTGCATTCTACGATAACGCTTTAGTAACGGAGACATCAATGCTCTTACTGAGAAGGAAATACGGAGTTTACTGCCAACAAGCCATGGACACAGTTGGCTCTGCAGTGGACTCCTACCTTTTTATTGGCGACATTCGCTTCCAGTTTGCGAATTCTTTTCAAGCTCTGCTCGAATCTGGAGTTGTCGAAATGATACATAATTATACAGTATTTTCAATAAATTTGTTGAGGTTAAAAGTAATTGATGCCCTTATCAGAAGCGATCCGGATATTCCTAAGTCATTCGAAATTGATGACTGGAAAATCTTATCGATTTTTCTAGGATGGGCAAGCTTGCTTGGAATAAGCATACTGATATGCCTAATTGAAAGTTGCAGTTAGATTTTTAGTTGTTAGAAATTTTTCGATGTGTCACATAATTTTTTCAATTTTTGGAAATTTTCAACAAAAAAAATCAAAATTTCCTAAACAAATTTTTTATCTGAATAGTTGCGCTTGACCAAAACGAACAATTTGGGCTCCTTCGTACCATTACCCACTGTCGAATTATACTAGGAACACAAACGGACGGACGGACGGACACACACTGCAAATTATATACAAGTTTCAAGTTATGATGCTGTTGTCTTTATTCAGTTTCGGTTTTATACACATTAGCATTTATAAACTTACTAATGATGTGCGATTTTCGTTACAACTAAACTACCATCTTATATGCATTATCACATATAATTAAATTGAGATCTACTTTTGGGCATTGTCTACTTCTGACTCATTTAAACATGTGCAGAAATTAAGCCTTAACATGCTTCATTGGGCCCAGTACTACCAAACTTTAGCTCTAGCTGTACTAACCTTTAGCTCTACCAGCCTAATATTTGTATTAGAATGTAATTATAATTTGTATTTCATTAAATTAAAAGAAGACTACAAACTTGCTGGAAAATGTAGTCGATGAAAGCAGGGGTTGAGTTTCTGTCGAGGGTTCGAAAGTTACCTTCTTTGATTCACAATGAAAGCTATGGATTTCATTTTCCTTTTGACTTCCGGGTAGTTGCTCGCTTGGAGACGATTTGCAGCTTGGACTAGCTCAGATTTCCAGTTCACCATTTTCTCGGGTAAACTAAAAGCCCTGTCGAAAAGCAGGACGTAGATTGTTATGGCATACATCCCAATTGTTGTAAAAATCATTGCGATCTTGGAATGACTCGGAGCAAGTCGGATGCCAAAGAAAATGTAGGTCACAGAGCTCACTAAAAAATAGAGCTTTGCAGTGAAGACTACATACGAATTGGCGAAATTGAATAGCCGGAGCGTCAGCTCCATTTCCCGTACGTTGCTGCATTGTTTCATTATTCCTGCCATATCCAATTCACCTGATCTATTTCAATAATGAAATCCAATCATTGTACTTTGCAACCATGTCGCGTAACCAGGACATTATACTGAATTTCCTGAGCCATTTTTTATATCTTACTTGACCAATTCAATATTTTTATCCATATGGTTGCTGCATCCATGAACAAAGGCCAGAAGTAGAAACAGGCCATACTCGAGAAAGCAGAGAGTGAAGAAATAGCTAATCGTTTCATAAGTCAGAAAAATTCCAAGGATTGCCGGGTAATTTGGAGTTATAACCGAGTACAGAAATTGAAGTGATCTCGGGTCATACAGACACACTATGGGCATTGCAAGGATATTTGAATGTGCAGAGAAAGGCAGTAGAATAAGAAACCATTCCTGAAACGAATAGCTTCCCAAAGATCGTTTCTCTTCTGCTACGACATAGACATAATTAATCTTCAAATATATCTTTTATTATTCTGATAACCTTACTTTGACTGGCCCTGGTTGCCAAAGTATTAAAGGTGGCTTCATTCACATCCAGATTTCGAGTGAAAATAATGATTCCCCATGCCGCCATGGTTGGAAAGAAAGCTGACTTGGCAATGTGGAATGCCAGATGATAAAACTCGACGTATTGCCTCAATACAAGAGCCTGTACTAGGCGAGCATTGGTCCAGATAGCATAGGCAATACAATTTGTGAGCCAAGCATAGAATATCCAGCGACGGCGACCATTACGGATTATCCGGAGTTTTCTGGCTACAACGTCGATTTCTACTGGAAACACTCCAAGATGGGATAACAACCCCAAAACTAAGAAGTTTAATTGAAGATGCTTTTCCTGGATCATTTTAACCTGAAAAATAAATTTCATCACGGGCACGCAGCTTAGAAACAACACAATATCGAAACATTTGCAAAATATACGGTTAACATAACAGTAAGATTTATGAAAACGCATTTTCTATTTATTATAAATAGCTGCGAAACAATAACGGTGTCTTAATAAAAGTAAAGATTATATTCTATTTGCCATTATCTAGGCTATTCTAAACGATTATAGTTAATTCCAACTAGCTGGAAGCGCGCCCTACGGACGAGAAAACATCACCGTTTAACGCAATCTCCCTTTCGTAACTCCTCGCCCGTTCTTTAACTCAATCTCCCTTTCGTTTACTCATAGCCCGTTTTTAAAGTCAACCCTTCCGATAACTCAGCCCGTTTTTAAGCCAATCTCTCTTTCGTTAACTCATAGCCCGTTTGTTAAGTCAATCTCCATTTCGTTAATTCATCGCGCGGTATTGAACTCAATCTTTCTTCCGTTTACTCATCGCCCGTTGTTTAACTTAATCGCCCTCTTGTTAACTCATCGCCCGTTCTTTAGCTTAATCTCCCTCCTGTTAACTCCTCTCTCCCTCTTTAACTCGATTATCTTTCGCGCACATAGTCGGAAGTGGGTATTATTAGTTCAATAAACAATACGGCGCTAAATCCGGCTCCTGAAACCCAAGTTTTTGATGTGTTACATAATGTTTTCAATTTTTTGAAATTTTCAAAAAACAATGAATCAAAATTTCTAATTTTTTTACCTTAATAGTTGCGCCTGTCTAAGACGAACAATTTGCGCTATCAAACTCCTTCTTACCAGTACCCACTGTCGAGTCGAGTTATGCGAACACAAACAGACGGACACAGACTCCAAATTATATAAGAGATATGATGCAAAGGTTTTCAATAAAAAGCATTATAAAACTTTGCTTACTGTTTAAAAATAAAGTAAAATATTCATTTCAGGGCATGAATTTGTAAGTTTGAGGTGCTCGATACACCATTACGTAAGAAAGTCTTTGCAAATTAATTAATCATAGAATAAGGGAGAAGTATTTAAGTGGTACCTAGTTAATAAACAACATATAATATACATAATATTCTACATATATTTTTTATTATGTATGAGGTTGAATTCTTAAAGTGTGTCACGTTAAAGGTTTAAAGCTTTCATTATAAAAGCGTTGTGATTGTTCTACTTGTAAATCTAAAATTTCTTCTATTTAACGACTGTGTCACTATCATTCATAAAGTTATAATTTATTTAAATGTTTCAAGGCTAAAGGTTTAAACACTTTTAAGGCTTAAATTACGAAAACAATTAATAAATACTTTCTGTAAAAAGGAGTTTTAGTGTTGCGTGCGAGAATTTCTGACTATCATAAAATACATGTACGCCGAATAAATGATTATTAATTTGGAATTTGGGGGAGCGAATGCTGTTTAGGAAACTGGCGTTTGAGCATTTATGTTTCGTTTATTTTCTAATCAACCAAATGGGAAAAAAATTACGAAAAAAGACGGTAAATGAGTAAAAAAAAAAGAAATAGTTTTAGTACGCACGGTTTTATGAATGATTGAAATGTTCGTAACCGGGCAGGTAAAATTAAAATTCATACAAGAAGATACTTTTTTTCCTAATCTAATCTAATTTTAATCTTCTGCCCCTGACCAGCAGCAACAATGATTCGAAATTCTGGAGGTTTTTAGGAATAATTAGGATAAATTAAATAAAATTTGCAGTTAGAGTGAAATTGTTAAGATAATTTAATGAAAACTTTTGTACAATACCTTTTAAAATGAAAAACTTGCGAAGCCGCGGTTTTGTTTGTGCTGAGCTCAAGTGCTGAAAAGTTATATTGGCAATTAAAGTGGGATTAAAGATACACCGAAACGCTTGACAAGAAATGAACCAGATTTCAGTGAGACATTATGTTTTATTTATACCCTGTTTGACTTAGAACCTTATCTTCGCTTTATTAGTTCATAAAACAAAACTTCTTATAATGTTCTTGAAAACTTTAAAGTACTTTTACAGTTAGTCCAGAAGGGGGCTAACGAGATGCTTGTCAGCTGGTCCGGTCCAACAATTTTCAAGAAATCATTTGTGCATTGACTTAAAATTTAATTAAAAACGTATGAAACGTTTATATCCACGTTTTAGGAGTGGTGTTTACTAAATATAATTCAATTCAGTGAGCAAACCTGTGATTCCGTCGGTGCTGACATCAGGCAGGTTTTCAACCGATGATACTGACATTAGTTACAGTTTTTATTAGGTCTTTGTATAACACGTAATACATATTTACTGAAACTTGTATAATATTTGATAACAATCTTTAGTACAAAGTAAATACAGTTTTAATGATTTGATGTCTGATGAATTTATCAATTAAAGAGTAGTACGTGCTAGACTTAGACTGTAAAGAGAGTTTCAACTTAAACTATTTCTAATTAAGAGCTTGATGGCATTTTCGAATGGTCGTCGACAACGTAAATACTTTAAATTGTAAAGCCGGTGATGTAAAAAGTCAGAAAATAAATATTAAATATCAGACACTCGGTCTGAAATCTCTGGCAATAAGCATTTCTCAGGCTACTCTTCCTAAATAATAGAATAACTGAACGGTATCACGACAGTTCATCGCGGGACAATTCATAGTGTGACAATTCATAGCGCCCAATTCATAGCCGCGACAGTTCATAGCTGCGACAATTTATAGCCGCGACAGTTCATAGCTGCGTCAGTTCATAG